>WNWK01030013.1:0-23855 GCA_009830355.1 Cherax destructor
GGCTCGATAACATCTCTCTGTGGGTCCTGAGGAGGGAGCAGAGGAGCTATGTGTACCACTAACAACAATCTTCAACACATCTATCGAAACAGGGCGACTACCTGAGGTATGGAAGACAGCAAATGTAGTCCCAATTTTTAAAAAGGGGACAGACACGAAGCATTACACTACAGACTGGTGTCACTGACATGTATGCAAAGTCATGGAGAAGATTATCAGAAGAGTGGTAGACCACCTAGAAAGGAATGAGCTTACAAACGACAACCAGCACGGATTCAGAGACGGAAAATCCTGTGTCACAAACCTACTGGAGTTCTATGACAAGGTGACAGCAGTAAGACAAGAGAGAGAGAGAGGGGTGGGTAGATTGCATTTTCTTTGACTTTAAGAAGGTTTTTGACACAGTTCCACGCAAGAGTTTAGTGCAAAAGCTAGAGGACCAGACAGGTATAACAGGTAAGGCACCGCAATGGATAAAAAAATACTTGATGGGAAGGAATAAGCAAGTCATGGAATGTAATGAGGTATCAGAGTTGGCGCCTGTGAAGAGCAGGGCTCCGCAGGGGTCAGTCCTAGGACCTGTGCTGTTTCTGGTATAAATGAATGACATGACTTAAGGATTAGACTCAGAAGTGTCCCTCTTTGCAGACAATATGAAGTTAATGAGGAGAATTCAGTCAGAGGATGATAAGGCAAGACTACAGAGGGATCCGGACTGGCTGCAGGCCTGGTCCAGCAACTGGCGCTTGGAGTTCAACCCCACCAAGTAAAAGGTCATAAAGATTGCTGAAGGGCAAAGAAGACCGTAGACAGAGTACAGTCTAGGGGGCAAAAGATTACAAACCTCACTCTAGGAAAATTATCCTGGGTGTGCATAATACCAAGCACATCTGAGCAGTACATCAACCAAATAACTGCTGCAGTATATTAGCTACTAGCTAACCTAAGAATAGCATTCCAACATCTCAGTAAGGAGTCGTTCCGAACACTGTACACAGTGTACGTCAGGCCTATATTGGAGTATGCAGCTACAGTTTGGAACCCACACCTGGCCAAACACGTAAGGAAATTAGAGAAAGTGCAAAGGTTTGCAACGAGACTAGTCCCGAAGTTAAGGGGCATGTCCTACGAGGAGAGGTTAAGAGAATCCGACCTAACGACACTGGAGGACAGAGGGGACATGATAACGACATATAATATACTGAGAGGAATCGACAAGGTGGACAGAGACAGGATGTTCCAGAGATGGGACACAACAACAAGGGATCACAAATGGAAGGTGATGACTCAGATGAGTCACAGTGATGTTAAGAAGTATTTCTTTAGTCATAGAGTTGTCAGGATGTGGTATAGTCTGGAAAGTGAGAGAGTGGAAGCACGTATTACACACATAGCTTTAAAAAGAGGTATGATAAAGCTCACTGAGCAGGGAGAGAGTGGACTTAGTGATGACCAGTTGTTATGCAGGTTTCTGCATGACATGTAAATATATTGGAGAAGTGTGCCATAAATTTCATGTAATTAGAAAAAAATAGTAATAATAATGTATCACCGTTAGATAAATGTAAATCATACTTTTATAAATATGCTGTGCACTTTGTGAGTAATGTAAAGTAAGTTTAGCTGTGAAATAAGAAAATCCAGCTAGGGATTTATTTTCCAGATATTTGTGGTGAGCGGGGTGGCGTAGCTTGGGAGACACATGTGGCGGCATGTGTGAGCGGCTGGCGAGACGAAGCCTAGTTTCACCTAAGTTTGTGATGTTGTATTCCCTTTTTGTGTAGCTACCTAGAACCATAGGCACTTTTATTTTGAGTCAGTACCCACCCTGGGCTCACACATGGTTGGGCCTCGGAAGGAAGAGTGTGACCTGAGGAAATAGGAGGAGATGGGTTCTGGATGAGGGTAGTGGTGGCTGGGCCGACCCCATAGAGACGCTGTTGTGTTTTTGAAGTGACGATCAGGCCGCCCTCTCCGTCCTGTACTGTTATTGAAGGGTTTGGCTAATTGAAATGTGAAGAGGTGTGTTTGGACTGTATATATTTCTAATCTAAGTAAATAAATGTATTTTTGTATTAGTAGGAATTTTTGTGTGAACCTTTTGATACCTCAACCCATTCGAGCACTAAACAATAGTAATATCAGCTGTTTACATGGGGATAGACCTGGGAGGCCTAGTTTTACGGGTGATTTGTGTAACTTTTAACCTTTGCCCTTAGACAAGGCAGTAGGCCTCAGATAAACCCCAATTTCAACACCAGTGAAGAGGCAGGGCCAGGAGCTATGACTCAACCTCTGCAATCACAATTAGGTGAGTACACACACACACACACAACACAAACACACACTCACACAATAAAACACACCGACATAATCATATTAATCTCACTCACACTAACACACACAGGCTAACAAACACATTAACACACACACAGGCTAACAAACACAATAACACACACACAGGCTAACAAACACATTAACACACACAGGCTAACAAACACATTAACACACACACAGGCTAACAAACACATTAACACACACACAGGCTAACAAACACATTAACACACACACAGGCTAACAAACACATTAACACACACACAGGCTAACAAACACATTAACACACACACAGGCTAACAAACACATTAACACACACACAGGCTAACAAACACATTAATACATAAACAGACTAACAAACACACACACCCACTTACTAATATTCACACACACACACACACCTCTATACAAAGTTTACAGACTGCAGAAATTAAAGCATCCTATCAAGATAAAAAAAAAATAGGATCTCAAAAGGGAGGACGTAGAGGCAAGGGAACCGATGATGGTTAGTCTGAGAAGGAAGAATAAATAGAAAAACTCAAGATCAAAATGGAATAAGAATGGGAAAAAAGGCTAAACAAGCTTTGCAATACAATGGTGGAGAAGATATGTGAAGAGAGCAATAATTGGGAATTATGAGCTGGAGCTGCTGAGACAAAGATACAGAGCTTGGAGGAGGAACTGGAAGTGCTGAAACAGGATTTAAAGATGACCAAGAGGAGCAAGTTGCTGGAAATAGAAGCATCAGTGGACAACAATGGGACTGAAGGAGGAGGAGCTAAGAAGTCTCTCATAGAGTAATATCAGGCTACCAGGGTGTCCAGGAAATAAGGGAAACAACAAAGGATAAGCTTAAATCAGATCCAGAGATGTAGATGGAAAAGAAACGTAAAGAGAGGGATAGGTCAATAGTTATTCATGTGCTTCAGGAGGCTGATGGGATGATTTACAATTAAAGAAGACATTAAGAGGGAAAAAGACTGAGAGCATCATTGCAATAATAGGAGAGAAGGACATGTACCAGGTAGCCAATTTTCACAGACTTGGTGGGAATTCAATGGAAAAAAATCGGCCAGTCAAATTGACATTCAAGACTGAAGTGGTACGGAATAGGATACTAAAACAGAAACCACTGTTAAAGGACTCCCAATAATATCAGCAAGTGTACCTATACTGCGACAGAACACAAAAAGAGTGGGAACAACCAAGAACGAAAGTAAGAAGACATCAGTGAAAGGAAAGAGAGACAGGGCAGGCATTGACAGACAGGAAAGCTCAGCCTCAGGGAAAACACCAAACACAAATGTTCACAGAACCCCCTCAACCCCTACCACCCCATACCTACAAAACACAGTAACCAAGTAACCAGAAACAAACCACAAACCACAGCTCTCACCCCATCATTAATACCACCATTACAGTAGCCTTTCATAATATCCCATCTTGCCTTCCACACCCTCATTCTGCACCAGCACCTCCCTCTTCTCAAAACACAGTATTGGAACGTAAGCTCAAGGTATGATACACCAACGAAGATGGAACAACAAGATTGAGGAGTGGCAAGAACGAATTATTGAATCATCCCTGGACATCACAGCATTCATGGAGACAAAACTCACAGGGATGATAACAAATTGGAACTTTCCAAATGGATATCACATCCTGAGGAACGATAGAGGGAACAGAGGGAAATAGGAGTTGCAATGCTCATTAAAAATCATTGGAGTTTTGAAGAAATGGGAGGATAGGATAGAGGGGAAGCAGATGACTCCATACTTGGAGTGCTTCAGGCCTAGAGGCCCAAAGGTGATGATAGCAGTGATGCACTGAACAGCAAGAGACCAAGACAAGAGTATGATGAGACCAATAAAGCAATGGTGAAAACATTAGCCGAGGTGGCCAAAAGGACCCACGTGGGTAGGACAAAGTTACTCATCATGAGGATTTTAATCACAAGGAGATTAACTGGGAAAACCTAGAGCCACATGGGGGATCAGAAACGTGGAGGTCTAAGATGCTGGAGACAGTACTGGAAAACTTCATGCACCAATATGTTAGAGAGAGAGAGAGAGAGAAAGATAGGACAGGATGTTCAGCAAACTTGACCTGCTATTCACCTTAAATAGCTCAGACATAGGGGATATTACATATGAAAGGCCTTGGCGCTAGTGATCACGTGGTCCTGAGTTTCGAATACCTTGTAGAGTTAACAGTGGAAATGAAACAGCATGAGAAGGACGGGAGAAGCCAAACTATAAAAAGGGGACTTCACAGGTTTGAGGCGATTCCTGAATGAGGTGCAGTGGGATAGAGAATCAGAGGAAAAGACAAAATGAAATGATGGAACAAGTGACCACAAAGTGAAGGGTGGCAAAGGAGAAGTTCACACTAAGGGGTAACAGAAAAAATGGAAAGACCAGAGTGAGCCCGTGGTTTACCTGGAGGTGTAAAGAGGCCAAGGCCAAGTGTACTATAGCATGGAAAATTATAGAAGGCCTCAAGAAAACAAGCAGTTTAGTAGAAGAACCATAAAATGAATATGCAGGAATAAGAGAGAAAGCCCAGTGGCAATATGAGAATGACATAACATTAAAAGTCAAATCTGACCCAAAGTTGTTATACAGTCACATCAGGAGGAAAATAACAGCCAAGTACCAGGGGAGCTCACAGTGACCAGGAAGTATGTGAAGAGCTTAGCACAAGATTTAGAGAAGTATTCACAATGGAAACAGAAATTATAACAGCAAACCAAGGTGGTAGGGTGCACCAGCAAATGCTGGACACACTACACATAACCAAGGAGGTGAAGAAACTGCTAGGTGAACTAGATATCCCGAAGGCAGTGGGCCCAGATAACATCTCTCCATAGGTCCTTGGAGAGGGAGCAGAGGGTCTGTGTGTGACACTAGCAGCAGGTGTGGAAGTCAGCAAATGTAGCTCCAATTTTTAAGAAAAGAGACAGACAGGCAGCATTACGTGTCATTGACATGTATAGTATATAAAGTCATGAAGAAGATTATCAGGAGAAGAGTGGTGGAGCACACAGAAAGGATTGGACTCATACACGACAATCAGCACGGCTTCAGGGATGGGAAATCCTGTGTCACAAATCTACTTGAGTTTTACGACAAGGTAACAAAAGTAAGACAGAAGAGAGAGGGATGGGTAGATTGCATCTTTTTGGACAGTAAGAAGACTTTCTTTCAACATATTACCACACAAGAGAATGGTTCAAAAACTAGAGGAGCAGGCAGGAATAGTAGAGAAAGCACTGCAATAGATCAAGGAATACCTGACAGGAAGGAAACAACTAGTGTTGGTACGTGATGATGTGTCAGAGTGGGTCCAAGTGTCGAGTGGGTTTGCACAAGGGTCAGTCCTAGGTCCGGTGCTGTTTCTTGTATATGTGACTGATATGATGAAAGGAAGAGAATCAGAGGTGTCACTGTTTGACGATGATGTGAAACTAACAAGAAGAATACAAGCGGATGAGGATCAGGTAAGATTACAAGGGGATCTGGACAGGTTGCAAGCCTGCTCCAACAAATGGTTGCTAGAGTTTAACCCCAGCTAGTGCAAAGTTATGAAGCTTTGGGAAGGAGCAAGAAGACCGCAGACGGAGTAGAGGCTAGGGGATCAAAGGCTGCAAACCTCATTTAACGAAAAGGATTCCGAGGTGAGCATCATACCAACCACGTCTCTTGAGGCGCATATAGGCGCCTGGCAAACCTGATAATAGAATTTCAACATTTAAGTAAGGAGTCATTCATGACAGTGTACATCGTGTACGTCAGACCCATACTGGAGTATGCAGCACCAGTATGGAACCCACACCTAGTCAAACACGTCAAGAAATTAATTAAATTGCAAAGGTTTATAACAACACTAGTACCATAGCTAAGTTGCATGTTGTTACGGGTATGCCCTTGCCCAACATTTTATATTGTGTATATTTTATCATAATGGTATATTGGAGATATTTCCGTTATTAGCTAAAACGAAAATGTCTTACTTTATACTATTATTTGATTTAGCTATGTGTTAGGTAGGATGTTACCTTATTATTTTATATGCTTGTCCTTTTTACTGTGCTGTTCATGTAGTGGGAGACCACTAGTCATACTGCCGGTCACCTGTTTAGGTACTGGTCAGTCTCCCTCAGTCACGTGACCTACATGACGTCGTTTCACCAAACATTGACGATCGTCAGTAGGTTCACACACCCTCTCATGACAACAAGTAGATTCACACCCTCTACTGTTTAGGAGTTGAATTTCTCTCATCTATAGATATGCTCTCTTCTGAGTTTATTCAACCTTGAAGTCCTTGTTATTGTTTGTTTGCAATCTTGTCATTACGATTAGAAATTAGAGGAGTTTTACTGTACGAGTCTTTGAGTCACAAGATGTTATATTGCAAAAGAGAATTTTTAGATCATATGTTGAATTATATGAATTATCGTATATTAAATGTAACAATTTTACTTAGTCCTGATCAATCTCCCTAAAATACCTTTATATCGAAATTATTTTCTCCTATTAAGAAGAGAACCAACCTTAGTTAAATAACTTGTTACGAGGGGGCCAAAACAGGCTTAGTATTAAGGCCCTGATCGTAACACATGTCTTATGAGGAGAGGTTAAGGGAACTCACCCTGATGACATTAGAGGATAAGAGGGAAAGGGGGAACATGATAATGACGTATAAAATACTGAGAGGAATTGACAAGGTGGACAGGGCTAGACTGTTTCAAAGATGGTATACAGGAACAAGTGGCCACAACTGGAAGTTGAAAACTCGGATGAGCCATAAGTATGTTAGGAAGTATTTGTTTAGCCTTAGAGTTGTCAAGAAGTGGAATAATCTGGAAAGTGAAGTAGTGGAGACAAGATCCATACATAGCTTTAAGAAGAGGTATGATAAGACTCTTGGAGCGGGGAGTGACCTAGTAGCAGAAGCGGGGCCCGGAGCTGTGACTATACCCTTGCAACCACATATAGGTGGGTACATATAGGTGAGTACACACACAGACACACACACGACGTCTGTAAACCATCACATTCCCTGACAGGAGGTGTAAACCTGGCTTGCGAAATTCTCTGTCATTTTTGGAATTGCAGCGATGGTTGTGAATCAGCAGGCTGGCTGGCACGCCACTGGATCGCTGCCTCGTATTCCAACGCCTCGGTTAATTCTTGGGAATCCGACAGGCAGATGGCGGATGTGATATTCCCATTGTTAATGCTCTCTCTCTCTCTCTCTCTCTCTCTCTCTCTCTCTCTCTCTCTCTCTCTCTCTCTCTCTCTATATATATATATATATATATATATATATATATATATATATATATATATATACACGTATATGTCGTGCCGATTAGGTAAAACTTGCGATTTTGGCTTAAATAGCAACGCTCTTCTTGCCATATAAGACAAGCGAAAATTTGTGTATGCAATAATTTCGCCAAAATCATTCTGAACATAACGAAAAAATATATTTCATTGTGTTTGTTTATTATTAAATTAATGTTAACGTATCTAAAATATATTTAGTTGGGTTAGGCTAAATTAAATTGCGCTTGTTGTAATAAGGTTAGGTAGGTTTTCAAAGTTTCTCTTGGTACAAAATTATAAATTCTTACATTAACATAAATGAAAAAAATATATCTTTAAACGTATAAGAGAAAATTTTAGAAAGGACTTAATTTTAGATGAGTTCTTGCTAATTGACCAGTTTTACCTAATCGGCACGACATATATATATATATATATATATATATATATATATATATATATATATATATATATATATCGCGGCGAATAGGTAAAATTTGCGATTTTAGCTTAAATAGGAGCGCTCTTCTTGCCGAATAAGGCAAGCAAAAATTTGTGTATACAATAATTTCGCAAAAATTCTTTTGAACCTAACGAAAAAAATATATTTCATTGCGTTTGTTTATTATTAAATTATTGTAAACTTATCTAATATATATTTAGTTGGATTAGGCTAAATTAAATTGTGCTTGTTATAAGGTAAGATAAGTTTTCTAAGGTTCTTTTGGTACAAAAATATTATTTTTTACATTAACATAAATTAAAAAAATATGTCTTTAAACGTATAAGAGAAAATTTTACAAAGGCTTCCAAGTCTGTGTCATTTGTGTGGCCGAGTGGTCTAGAGCGCTGCCTGGGAATCTTGTCCTTCTCAGAAGCAGTATCGAGTCCTGCTGACTGCGATCTTGCTCTCTCTCTATATATATATACAGTGGTACCTCTACTTACGAACAAAATTCGTTCCAGTCGGCTATTCAAGTGCCGATACCGAAGGAATTTTTTACCATAAGGAATAATGAAAATTAGGTTAATCCATTTCAGACCCCCAAAAATACACTTACAAAAGCACCTACAAAAATACACTTACAAAAGCACCTACAAAAATACACTTACAAAAGCACCTACAAAAATACACTTACAAAAGCACCTACAAAAATACACTTACAAAAGCACCTACAAAAATACACTTACAAAAGCACCTACAAAAATACACTTACAAAAGCACCTACAAAAATACACTTACAAAAGCACCTACAAAAATACACTTACAAAAGCACCTACAAAAATACACTTACAAAAGCACCTACAAAAATACACTTACAAAAGCACCTACAAAAATACACTTACAAAAGCACCTACAAAAATACACTTACAAAAGCACCTACAAAAATACACTTACAAAAGCACCTACAAAAATACACTTACAAAAGCACCTACAAAAATACACTTACATAATTGTTGGAGTTGGGAGCTGCTGGTAAGTAGAGGTACAACTGTATATATGTATTTATATACTTGTATGTTTATACTCACCTCACCTATTTGTAATTACCTATTTGTGGTTGCAGGGATCGAGTCATAGTTCCTGTCCCCGCCTCTTTGTTGGTCGCTACTATGTACTCTTTCTTGTTTCTCCATGAGCTTTATAGTACCTCTTCTTAAAGCTATGTATAGATCCCGCCTCCACTACGTCATTCTCCAGATTGTTCCACTTATTGACAACTCTATGACTTAAGAAATACTTCCTAACATCTCTGTGACTCATGTGAGTTTTCAACTTCCAATCTCTGAAACATCATGTTCCTATTCACTTCAATTCCTCTCAGTTTTTTATGTCGTTATCATGTCCTCCCTATCCCTCCTGTCCTCCAGTGTTATTAGGTTGAGTTCCCATAACCTCTCCTCGTACGACATACCCCTGAGTCCTGGGACTAGTCTTGTTACAAATCTTTACACTTTCTTAAAATTCTTGACGTGTTTGACCAGGTGTGGGTTCCATACTGGTGTTGCATAATCCAATATGGGCCTGACGTACACGGTGTATAGTGTCGTGAATGAATACTTACTTAATGTCGAAATGCCATTTTCAGGTTTGTCAGGCGCCCATATGCTGCAGCAGTTATTTGGTTGATGTGCGCCTAAAGAAATGTGTTCGGTATGATGCTCACCCCAAGATTCATTTCTTTAGAAATGAGTTTTGCTGCCTTTGACCTCTTAGCTGCACTCCGTCTGTGATCCTTTTTGTCCTTCCCCAAGTTTCATAACTTTGCACTTTTTGGGATTAAACTCCAGGAGCTATTTGTCGGAGCAGGCTTGCAGTCTGTCCAAATCTCCTTGTAGGCTTACCTGATCCTCGTCCACTTGTATTCTCCTCATTACCTTTACATCGTCTGCGAACAGAGACGCCTCTGAATCTATCCCTTCCGCCATGTCATTCATATAAACAAGAATCAGTACCGGACCTAGGACTGACCCTTGTGGAAAACCACTCGACACATGCACCCACTGACACCTCGTCTCTTACAAAGTCACGTTGTTTCTTTCCTGTCAGGTATTCCCTGATCCATTGCAGTACTGTCTTTGCAATTTTTTGCTTGCTCCTCTAGTTTTTCAACCAGTCTCTTTGTGGTACTGTGTAGAAAGACTTCTTACAGTCTCTCTCCTGTCTTCTTTCACTTTGTCGTAGAACTTTAAATAGGTTCGTGATGCAGGATTTACCTTCCCACAAGCCATGCTGGATGTCATGTATGAGCCCGTTCCTTTCTAGGTGCTCCACCACTCTTCTCCTGATTAGCTTCTCCATAACTTTACTTTCTATACATGTCAGCGACACTGGGCTGTAATTTAGTGCAGCATGTCTGTCCCCTTTTTTTATAAATCGGGACCACATTTTCTGTCTTACACACCTCAGGCAGTTTCCTGATTGTAGTTAGTGGCACACAGTGCGAGTGCATCTGTTCCCTCTTTGATGACCCAGAGAGAGATATTATCTGGGCCTCCCGCCTTCAAAGTATCTAGTTCACCTAGCAGATTCTTCACCTCCTCCTCGGTTGTGTGCAGTGTGTCCAGCAGTTGCTGGTGCACCCTACCACCTCGGTTTGCTGGAAGCCTCTTTGTCTCCGATGTGAATACTTCTCTGAATCGTGAGCTGATGTCCTCACATACTTCTTGGTGTTCCCTGTGAGTTGTCCTCCTTCCTTCCGCAGTCAGATTACCCTGTCTTTGACTGTTGTTTTCCTCCTGATGCGGCTCAGGTTAGGCTTTTGATGCTGTCATTTTCGTATTGACGATGGGCTTCTTTCCTTATATATGCATATTCATTTCTGGCTCTTCGGCTCAACTTCCTATTTCCCTGGGTCCCTTGTCTTCTATACTTTTTCCATACTCTAGTAGTATAAAAAAGGAAGCTTTGGCCTCTCCACACCTCTGGGTAATCCATGGGCTCACTCCGGTCTTTCCATTGTTTCTGTTGCCCCTTGGCACGAACTTCTCCACTACCTCTCTTCACTTTGTGGTCACGTGTTCCGACATTGCATTTACTGTCTTTCCCTCTAGCTCTCTTACCCACTGCACGTCATTTAAGAATTGGCTCATACCTATGTAGTCCCCTTTTCGGAGATTTGGCTTCTTCTGTCCTTCTCGTACTACGTCACTCACCATTGTTAACTCTACTATGTATTTGCAACTCAAAACCACATGAATACTAGTGCCTAGGGATCTTTCATGTGTGATAGTTGCTATGTCTGAACGTTCAAGGTGAATACGAGGTCTAGTGTTGATGGTTCATCATCTCCTCTCTCTCTGGTTGTGTCCCTATCATGTTGGTACGTTTCCCAGTACTGCCTCCAGCATCTAGACTCTCCATGTCTCTGATCCCCCATGTGGCTGCAGATTTCCAAGGTATTCTTATAGTTAAAACCTCTCATGATGAGGAACATTGCCCTTGCAGGGGTCGAGTCATAGCTCCTGGACCCGCCTCTTCACTGATCACTACTAGGTCCTATCTCTACCTGCTCCATGAACTTTATCAAACCTAGTCTTAAAACTATGTATGGTTCCTGCCTCCTCTACATCACTTTCTAGGCTATTCCACTTCCTGACAACTCTATGACTGAAGAAGTACTTCCTAACATCCCTTTGACTCATCGGAGTCTTCAACTTCCAATTGTGTGTGTGTGTGTGTGTGTGTGTGTTTGTGCGTGTGTGTACTCATCTTTTAGTGGTTACAGGGGTCGAGACTCAGCTCCTGGCCCCGTGTGTGTGTGTGTGTGTACTCGCCTAGTTGTACTCACCTAGTTGTGGTTGCAGGGGTCGAGTCATAGCTCCTGGCCCCGCCTCTTCACTGGCCGCTACTGGGTCACTCTCCCTGCGCCATGAGCTTTATCATACCTCTTCTTAAAGCTATGTATGGAGCCTGCCTCCACTACGTCACTTCCTAAACTATTCCAGTTCCCGACCACTCTGTGACTGAAGAAATACTTCCTAACATCTCTGTGATTCATCTGAGTCTTCAACTTCCAACTGTGTCCCCTTGTTGCTGTGTCCCATCTCTGGAACATTCTGTCTCTGTCCACTTTGTCAATTCCTCTCAGTATCTTATATGTTGTTATCATGTCCCCCCTATCTCTCCTGTCCTCCAGTGTCGTCAGGTCGATTTCCCTTAACCTCTCCTCGTAGGACATACGCCTTAGCTCCGGGACTAGTCTTGTTGCAAACCTTTGCACTTTCTCGAGCTTCTTCACGTGCTTGGCTAGGTGTGGGTTCCAAACTGGTGCTGCATACTCCAGTATGGGCCTAACGTACACAGTGTACAGGGTCCTGAACGATTCTTTATTAAGATGTCGGAATGCTGTTCTTAGGTTTGCTAGGCGCCCACATGCTGCAGCAGTTATTTGGTTGATGTGCGCCTCAGGAGATGTACCTGGTGTTATACTCACCCCAAGGTCTTTTTCCTTGATTGAGGTTTGCAGTCTCTGGCCCCCTAGGCTGTACTCCGTCTGCGGTCGTCATTGCCCTTCCCCAATCTTTATGACTTTGCACTTGGTGGGGTTGAACTCCAGGAGCCAATTGCTGGACCAGGCTTGCAGCCTGTCCAGATCCCTTTGTAGTTCTGCCTGGTCCTCGTCCGACTGAATTCTTCTCATCAACTTCACATCATCTGCAAATAGGGACACTTCGGAGTCTATTCCTTCCGTCATGTCGTTCACAAATACCAGAAACAGCACTGGTCCCAGGACTGACCCCTCTGGAACCCCGCTCGTCACCGGCGCCCACTCTGACACCTCACCACGTACCATGACTCGCTGCTGTCTTCCTGACAGGTATTCCCTGATCCATTGTAGTGCCTTCCCTGTTACCCCTGCCTGGTCCTCCAACTTTTGCACTAATCTCTTGTGTGGAACTGTGTCAAACGCCTTCTTACAGTCCAAGAATATGCAATCTACCCACCCCTCTCTCTCTTGTCTTATTGCTGTCACCCTGTCGTAGAACTCCAGTAGGTTTGTGACACAGGATTTCCCGTCCCTAAAACCGTGTTGGCCGTCGTTGATAAGCTCATTCCTTTCTAGGTGCTCAACCACCCTTCTCCTGACTATCTTCTCCATGACCTTGCATACAATACATGTCAGTGACACTGGTCTGTAGTTTAGTGCTACGTTCCTGTCTCCTTTTTTAAAAATTGGAACTACATTTGCTGTCTTCCATACCTCAGGTAGTTGCCCTGTTTCGATAGATGTGTTGAAGATCATTGTTAGGGGTACACATAGCTCCTCTGCTCCCTCTCTCAGGTGTTAGTTACCATTTGGTGTGTGTGTGTGTGTGTGTGTGTTGTGTGTGTGTGTGTGTGTGTTTGTTTGTGTGTGTGTGTTTGTGTGTGTGTGTGTGTGTGTTTGTGTGTGTGTGTGTTTGTGTGTGTGTGTGTGTGTGTGTGTGTGTGTGTGTGTGTGTGTGTTTGCTTGTTTCTCTTTATTCATATCACGATTTTCTTAACATAATTGAATCAGTATATCTCAGAGAAAACAAAGACTAAAGTGTGTTATGGTAGAGCAGGGGAATGTATGCGGAGCTCTGAGGAAGTGTTTCTTATGTTCAAGGCTGATGGGAGTGAAGAGGAGATCAGGGCCAGGGTCCTGAGGGAGTGGTGGCCCTGGTCAGGGTCCTGAGAGAGTGGCGACACTGGCCAGGGTTCTGAGAGAGTGGTGGCTCTGGCCAGGGTCCTGAGAGAGTGGTGCTCTGCCCAGGGTCCTGAGACAGTTGTGGCCCTGGCCAGGGTCCTGAGGGACTGGTGGCCCTGGCCAGGGTCCTTAGAGAGTGGCGACACTGGCCAGGATTCTGAGAGAGTTGTGGCCCTGGCCAGGGTCCTGAGGGAGTGGTGCTCTGCCCAGGGTCCTGAGAGGGTTGTATCCCTGGCCAGGGTCCTGAGAGAGTAGTGACACTGGCCAGGATCCCGAGAGAGTGGTGGCTCTGGCCAGGGTCCTGAGAGAGTTGTGACCCTGGCCAGTGTCCTGAGAGAGTTGTGGCCATCGTCAGGGTCCTGAGAGAGTGGTGACCCTTGCCAGTGTCCTTAGAAACTGGTGCAACTGGTCAAGATCCTCAAAAAGTGGTGGATCTAGCCAGGGTCCAGAGAGAGTGGTGGCTCTTGTCAAAGTCCTGAGAAAGTGGTGGCTCTGTCCAGGGTCCTGAGAGAGTGGTGACCATGAGAGAGTGGTGTCATGAGAGAGTTGTGGCCCTCGCCAGGGTCCTGAGAGAATGGTCGCCCATTCAAGGGTCATGAGAGAGTGGATGCCCTGGCCTAGGTCCTGAGAGAGTGGTGGCCCTGGCCAGGGTCCTGAGAGATTAGTGGGTCTGGCCAGGGCCCTCAGAGAGTGGTGGCCCTGACCAGGATCCTGAGAGTGGTGGCCCTTACCAGGGTCCGGAAAGAGTAGTGGCCCTGGCCAGAGTTCTGAAAGAATGGTGGCTCTAGCCAGAGTCCTGATAGAGTGGTGGCCCTGGCCAGGGTTCTGAGAGAGTGGTGGCTTTGGCCAGGGTCCTGAGAGAGTGGTGGCTTTGGTCAGGGTCCTGACAGAGTGGTGGCTCTGATTTGGATCCTGAGAAAGTTGTGGCCCTGGCCAGAGTTCTGAGAAAGTGGTGGCCCTAGCCAGGGTCTTGAGAGAGTGGTGGCGCTTGTCAAAGTCCTGAGAAAGTGGTGGCCCTGGCCAGGGTCCTGAGAGAGTGGTGACCCTGGCCAGTGTCCTGAGAGAGTTGTGGCCCTCGCCAGGGTCCTGAGAGAGTGGTGACCCTGGCCAGTGTCCTTAGAAACTGGTGCCACTGGTCAAGGTCCTCAGAAAGTGGTGGCCCTAGCCAGGTTCTTCAGAAAGTGGTGGCCCTTACAAGGGTCCTGAGAGAGTGGCCACCCTTACAAGGGTCATGAGAGAGTGGATGCCCTGGCCATGGTCCTGAGAGAGTGGTGGTGGCCCTGGCCAGGGTTCTGAGAGATTAGTGGGTCTGGCCAGGGCCCTCAGAGAGTGGTGGCCCTGACCAGTGTCCTGAGAGAGCGGTGGCCTGGCCAGGGTCGTGAGAGAGTGGTGGCCCTTACCAGGGTACTGAGAGAGTGGTCGCTCTAACCAGGATTCTGAGAGAGTAGTGACCCTGGTCAAATCCTGAGAGAGTGGTGGCCCTTACCAGGGTCCGGAAAGAGTAGTGGCCCTGGCCAGAGCTCTGAAAGAATGGTGGCTCTAGCTAGAGTCCTGATAGAGTGGTGGCCCTGGCCAGGGTCCTGAGAGAGTGGTGGCTTTGGTCAGGGTCATGACAGAGTGGTGGTTCTGATTTGGATCCTGAGAAAGTGGTGGCCCTGGCCAGAGATTTGAGAGAGTGGTAGCCCAGGCCATGGTTTTGAGAGAGTGGTGGCCCTGGTCAAGCTTCTGAGAAAGTGGTGGCCCTTGCCAGGGTCCTGAGAGAGTGGTGGCACTTGTCAAAGTCCTGAGAAAGAGGTGGTCCTGGCCAGGGTCCTTTGTCCTGATGGAGTGGTCGCCCTTGCCATGGTCCTGAGAGAGTAGTGGCCTTGGCCATGGTCCTGAAAGAATGGTGGCCATGGCTAGGGCCTTGAGAAAGTAGTGGCCTTGACCAGGGGCCTCAGAGAGTGGTGACCCTGGCCAGGATCCTGAGAAATTGGTGGCCCTGGCTAAGGTCCTGAGAGAGTGGTGGCTCTGACCAGGGACCTGATAGAGATGTGGCCATGGTCAGAGTCCTGAGAAAATGGTGGCCCAGGCCAGAGTTTTGAGAGAGTGGTGGCCCTGGTCAAGGACCTGAGAGAATGGTGGCTCGGGCCAGGGTCCTGAGAGAGTAGTGGCCCTTACTAAGGCCTTGAGAGAGTGGTCGCCCTGGCTAGGGTCCTGAAAGAATGGTGGTCCAGACTAGGGTCCTGAGAGAGCGGAGGTTCTGATCAGGGACCTGAGAGAGTGGTGGACTGGCCATGGTCTTGAGAGAGTTGTGGCCCTGGTAAAGTTCCTGAGAGAGTAATGACTCTGACCAGGGTCCTGAGAGAATGGTGACCCTGGTCAACTCCTGAGAGAGTGGTGGCCAAGGTCAGGGTTCTGAGAGAGTAGTGACCCTGGTCAAGCCATGAGAAAGTGATGGCCCTGGCCAGGATTCTAAAAAGGTGGTGACCTGGCCATTGTCCTGAGAGAGTAGTGGTTTTGGCCAGGGTTCTGAGAGAGTGGTGGCCCCGGTCAAGCTTCTGAGAAAGTGGTGGCCCAAGCCAGGGTCCTGAGAGAGTGGTGGCCATGGTCAGAGTCCTGAGAAAGTGGTGGCCCAGGCCAGGGTCCTGAGAGAGTGGTGGCTCTTACTAAGGCCTTGAGAGAGTGGTCGCCTTGGCTAGGGTCCTGAAAGAATGGTGGTCCTGGCTAGGGTCCTGATAGAGTTGTGGCCATGGTCAGAGTCCTGAGAAAGTGGTGGCCAAGGCCAGGGTCCTGAGAGAGTGGTGGCTCTTACTAAGGCCTTGAGAGAGTGGTCGCCTTGGCTAGGGTCCTGAAAGAATGGTGGTCCTGGCTAGGGTCCTGATAGAGTGGAGGTTCTGGTCAGGGACCTGAGAGAGTGGTGGACTGGCCATGGTCTTGAGATAGTTGTGGCCCTGGTAAAGTTCCTGAGAGAGTAGTGGCTCCGACCAGGGTCCTGAGAGAATGGTGCCCCGGGTCAACTCCTGAGAGAGTGGTGGTCCAGGCCAGGGTTCTGAGAGAGTGATGACCCTGGTCAAACCATGAGAGAGTGATGGCTCTGGCCTGGGTTCTAAACGAGTGGTGACCTGGCCAGTGTCCTGAGAGAGTAGTGGTTTTGGCCAGGGTTCTGAGAGAGTGGTGGCCCAGGTCAAGCCCTGGGAGAGTGGTGGCCCTGCCCAGGGTTCTGATAGAGTGGTGGCCCTGCCCAGGGACCTGGGAGAGTGGTTGCCTGGCCATTGTCTTGAGAGAGTTGTGGCCCAGGTCAATTTCCTGAGAAGGTTTTGGCCCCCGACCAGGGTCCTGAGAGAATTGTGGCCCTGGTCAAGCTCCTGAGAGAGTGGTGGCTCTGGCCTGGGACCTAAAAGAGTGGTAGACCTGGTCAAGTTCCTGAGAGAGTGGTGGCCTGGGCCAGGTTCTTGGGAGGCTGGTGGCCCTGGGCAGAATCCTTAGAAGATTGAGACAAGATGTTTACCTCAGATTTCTGACACGGCAAAGCTTTCCAAGAGGAAAACTAACGTTGCATATATATATATATATATATATATATATATATATATATATATATATATATATATATATATATATATATATATATATATATATATATATATATTTATATATATATATATATATATATATATATATATAATATAATATATATATATATATATATATATATATATATATATATATATATATATATATATATATATATATATATATATATATATATATATATATATATATTATACACGTCGGCCGTCTCCCTCCAGGGCAGGGTGGCCCAAAAGAAAGAAAACTCCAAATAAAGACAAAACTTTCTGCATCATTCAACACTTTCTCTATCACTCATACATAATCACTGTCTTTGCAGAGGTGTCCAGATACGACAGTTCAGATGTCCCTCCAAACTGCCAATATAAGAACATAAGAACATAAGAAAGAACACTGCAGCAGGCCTACTGGCCCATGCGAGGCAGGTCCAAGTCTCCAACCGGCTTAAGCCAATGCCCGACCCAGCCAGGTCAGGTTACATTCACTGACATAGTAGCACAAGCTAGTCAGGACCAACTCACACCCTCCCGCACCCTCTCATATATTTATCTAGCCGACCACCTGGAGTTAACCCTCTCCAGGTAATCTCCAGGTAGCCAGGTCACTTCCATTTAAGGAATTAGTACGACATCTGACCTAGTAGCACAAGCTAGTCAGGTCCAACTCACACCCACCCACATCCACTTATGTATTTATCTAACCTATTTTTAAAACTACACAACGTCCCAGCCCCTATGATGGTACTCGGGAGTTTGTTCCACTCATCCACAACTCTATTACCAAACCAGTGCTTTCCTATATCCTTCCTGAATCTGAACTTTTCCAACTTGAAACCATTGCTGCGAGTCCTGTCTTAGCTGGATATTTTCAGCACGCTATTTACATCCCCTTTATTTATTTCTGTTTTCCATTTATACACCTTAATCATATCCCCCCTAATTCTACGCCTTTCTAGAGAGTGCAGATTCAAGGCCCTCAGTCTATCCTCATAGGAAAGATTTCTGATACATGGGATCAACTTTGTCATCCTCCTATGTACGTTTTCCAGTGCATTTATATACATTCTGTAATACGGTGACCAGAACTGTGCAGCATAATCTAAGTGAGGCCTAACCAAAGATATATAGAGTTGAAGAACAACCTGAGGACTTCTATTATTTATGCTTCTTGATATGAAGCCAAGGATTCTGTTAGCTTTATTGCGAACACTTATGCACTGTTGTCTTGGTTTCAGATTACTACTAACCAGAACTCCTAAATCCTTCTCGCAATCACAAGTATTAAGATCTACATTATTCAGTTTATATGTGGCATGGTTATTGTCCTGCCCAACATTTAGAACTTTGCATTTGTCTACATTAAACTGCATCTGCCACTTCTCCGACCACTGCATCAGTCTATTCAAATCATCCTGGAGTGCGTGCTCTAATGTCCTCATTAGAATGAATTGGACGGCCTATTTTGGTGTCATCAGCAAATTTGCTTATGTTGCTATTTATTCCCTCATCTATGTCGTTTATGTAAATTGTAAACAACAGGGGGCTCAAAACTGACCCCTGTGGAACACCGCTTGAGACGTGCCCCCATTCTGATTTCTGTCCATTTATGCAAACTCTCTGCCGCCTATTTGTCAACCATGTCTCTACCCAGGAAAAAAAATTATCCTCCTATTCCGTGTGCCTTAGGTTTCCTCAGTAGCCTCTGATGTGGAACTTTATCGAAAGCCTTACTGAAGTCCATATACACAATATCATATTCATTGCCATGATCTACCTCCTCAATCACCTTAGTGAAAAAAGTTAGTAAATTCGTAAGACAGGAACGCCCCTTAGTAAAACCGCGTTGAGATTCATTAATCAATTTATAAATTTCAAGATGGCTACGAATTGCCTCGGCAATTATTGATTCCATAAATTTACCAACTATGGAGGTAATGCTTATTGGTCTATAGTTCGAAGCTAAGGACCTGTCACCTGCCTTGTAAATAGGTATTACATTTGCCCTTTTCCACTTGTCTGGCACTATGCCAGTTTGTAGTGATATATTGAAAAGATTTGCCAAAGGTTTGCTAAGTTCATCTTTACATTCCTTTAAAACTCTTGCAAACAGTTCATGAGGGCCTGGGGATTTGTTAGGTTTTAATTTCTCTATTTGTCTGAGGACCATGTCACTAGTTACCCCAATCGAGCATAGTCTATTATCTTCCTGTTCTACATAATTTATTATTTCTGGAATTCCGCTAGTATCTTCCTGAGTAAAAACTGAGAGGAAGTAAGTATTGAAAATTTCACACATATCCTTATCACTGTCCGTGATCTGTCCTGAGTTACTCTTAAGTGGGCTTATCTTGTCCCTAATCTTATTTCTGTATACCTGAAAGAACCCTTTTGGGTTAGTCTTCGAATCCCTTGCGACCTTAGCCTCATAATCCCTTTTTGCTTTTCTTATTCCATTTTTTATTTCTCTCTTTAATTGAAAATATTGATTTTTTTATCTGTTCATCTCCTCTTTTGATTCGCCTATATATGCCTCTCTTCTGACCAATGAGATGTTTTAATCTATTGTTCATCCATTTAGGATCATTTTTGTTAGATATAATTTCCCTACTTGGAACAAAAGTTGTCTGGGCAGCTAGAACTACGCTCTGGAAAACGTCATATTGGCAACCAAAACCACCTACCTGACCCATAGTCAGGTCATCCCAATTTAGCCCACCTAGGTAATTTCTCAGCCCCATGAAGTCGGCTAAGCGAAAGTCTGAAACAGGGATTTGATTGCAGTTACCTGAGTAATTCCAAACCCCTTCTTTAAAGTGCAGGCATTGTACTTCCCATTTCCAGGACTCAAGTCCGGCTAATCGGTTTCCCTGAATACCTTCACAAAATATTACCCTGGTCACACTCCAACAGCTCTTCAGGTCCCAAAAACCATTCGTTTCCATTTACTCCTATCAAACATGCTCACACATGCTGAAATTCACAAGCCCCTCGCCCACAAAACCTCCTTTACCCCCTCTCTCCAACCTTTTCGGGGCCGACCCCTACACCGCCTTCCTTTCCCTAGCCGCCTCCTCGCTGCAGCATTTACAACCCATGCTTCACACCTACATAAGAGCGTTGGTACCATGGATAACGTTTTTTTGTCTCCACAGATACCTCAACGCACCACTCATCTTTTTCCTTCGTCAATTCTATGGTTAACCTCATCCATCGTAAACCCATTCGCTGACAAGTCAACTCCCAAATATCTGAAAACTCCAATGTGATATCTAATTTTTCTTTATCTAAATCGTTTGATACCCTCATTACCTTACTCTTATCTATGTTTACTTTCAATTTTCTACCTTTACACGCCCACCCAAACACGTCCACTAACCTTTGCAACTTTTCTTTAGAATCCCCCAAAAGCACAGTATCATCAGCAAATGTAACTGTGTCAACTCCCATTTTGTATTTGATTCCCCATAATTTAATCCCACCCCTCTCTCTCCAACACCCTAGCATTTACTTCTTCAACAACCCCATCTATAAATATGTTAAACAACCATGGTGACATTACACATCCCTGTCTAAGGTCTACTTTTACTGGGAAGTAATCTCCCTCTCTCCTACACACCCTAACCTGAGCCTCACTATCCTCATAAAAACTCTTTACATCATTTAGAAACTTACTACCTATCCCATACACTTGCAACATCTGCCCCATTGCTCCCCAATCCACTATATCATATGCCTTTTCTAAATCCATAAATGCAATGAAAGCTTCCCTACCTTTATCTAAATACTGTTCACATATATGCTTCAATGTAAACACTTGATTTACACATCCCCTACCCACTCTAAAGCTTCCTTGCTCATCTGCAATCATGCTTTTTGTCTTACCTCTAATTCTTTCAATAATAACCCTTTACCTGGTATACTGAGTAAACTTATTCAACTATAATTTTTACAATCTCTTTTGTCCCCCTTCCCTTTATGTAAAAGAACTATACACCCTCTCTGCCAATCCCTAGGTACCTTCCCCTTTTTTATACATTTATTAAACAAAAATACCAACCACTCCAACACTATATCCCCCCCCTGCTTTTAACATTTCTGTCATGATCCCGTCAGTTCCAGCTGCTTTACCCTCTTTCATTCTACGTAATGCGTCACGCACTTCCCCCACACTCACACCTTGCTCTTCTTCACTCCTAAAAGAGGTTGTACCTCCCTGGCTAGTGCATGAAATTACAACCTCCATTTCTTCATCAACATTTATAAGTTCTCAAAATATTCCCGCCATCTACTCAATACCTCCAGCTCCCCATCTACTAAGTCCCCTACTCTGTTTTTAACTGACAAATCCATTCATTCCCTAGGCTTTCTTAACTTGTTTATCTGACTCCAAATTTTTGTTATTCTCAGCAAAATTTCTTGACAGTGCCTCTCCTACTCTATCATTTGCTTTCCTTTTGCACTCTCTCACCACTCTCTTCACCTTTCTTTTACTCTCCATGTACTCTGCTCTTCTTATATCACTTCTGCTTTCTAAAAAGCTCTCTTAAGCTACTTTTATATCTTTTATCACACCCTTTACTTCATCATTCCACCAATCACTCCTCTTTCCTCCTTCACCCACCCACATTCTAATGCTGCATTTTTAAAACTATCACATCACTCTTTAATTCCCCCCCTCCCCCACTACCCATACTTGCACTAGCCCACCTTTCTGCCAATAGTTGCTTATATCTCACCCTAACTTTCTCCTCCCTTAGTTTATAAATTTCACCTCCGTCTTACATACTTTTGCCATTTTTCTTTTGTCCCATCTACCTCCTACTCTAACTGTCGCTACAACTAGATAATGATCCGATATATCTGTTGCCCCTCTATAAACATGTACATCCTGAAGCCTACTCATTAACCTTTTATCCACCAATACATAATTTAACAAACTACTTTTATTACGTGCTATATCATATCTTGTATACCTATTTATCCTCTTTTTCATAAAATATGTATTACTTAATACCAAACCTCTTTCTACACATAGTTCAATTAATGTCTCCCCATTTTCATTTACCCCTGTCACCCCAAATTTACCTACTACTCTCTACAACATTTTTACCCACTTTAGCATTAATATCTCTAACCACAATTACTCTCTCACTTGGTTCAAAACTCCCCACACACTCACTCAACATTTTCCAAAATCTCTCTTTCTCCTCTACACTTCTCTCTTCTCCAGGTGCATAAACACTTACTATACCCCACTTTTCACATCCATCCCTTATTTTACTCCACATAATCCTTGAATTTAATAATTTATATTCCTTCTTTTCCTGCCATAACTTATCCCTCAACATTATTGCTACTTCTTCCTTAGCTCTAACTCTATTAGAAACCCCTCACCTAATCCCATTTATTTCTCACCATTGAAACTCTCCTACCCCCTTCATCTTTCTTTTACTTAGAGCCAAGACATCCAGCTTCTTTTCATTCATAACATCTTCAATCATCTCTTTCTAATCATTCGCACAACATGCACGCATATTCAAACATTTAGTTTTTACGGTTTTCTTACCTGGAGTTTACCTGGAGAGGATTTCGAGGGTCAACGCCCCCGCGTCTCGGTCTGAGACTAGGCCATCCTTTTTAGTAGGCTAAACGAAAAAGGGTTATGATTGCCCGGCATTTGTTTACTTTTGCAACAGCATGGTTCCTCGTCCTGGACGATATGTGGAACCCACCCCGTCACGGTTCCCACTCGCCCTCCTTTTTCTTTGGGATAACGTCCCCTTTTGGGGTTTCCTTTATACCTGCCTGCTCCTCCAACTTTTGCACTAAATTTCTTGTGTGGAACTGTGTCAAACCCCTCTTGTCCAAGAAAAACAATCCCCTCTGCTTTCTCTCTCTCTTATCTTCTGCTGTGACCCTGTCATGAACCCCGTTCTGGTGTTTGATAGCCATTCCTTTCTATTGCTCCACCCTTTCTCCTGATAATCTTTTTCCCTGATTTTGCATCTATAGATGTCGGGGACTGGTCTGTAGTTTAATGCGTGTCTGTCTCCTTTAAAAAGGGGCTACACTTGCTGTCTTCCATAATTCAATTTTTGTGTGTGTGTGCGTGTGTTGTTTTTTGTGTGTGTGTGTTGTGTGTGTGTGTGTGTGTTTTGTGTGTGTGTGTCTGTGTGTGTGTTTTTGTGTGTGTGTGTGTGTGTGTGTGTGCGCGTGTCTGTTGTACTCACCTGGTGGTTGCAGGTGTTTGTGTGTGCTCACCTATTTGTATCCCTATTTTGGTTGCAGGGGGGTTTACTCCTGGCCCCGCCTCTTCACTGATTGCTCAGGTGCCCCTCTCCCCCCCATGAGCTTTATCAAACCTCGTCTTAAAAAATGTACGGTTCCTCCCCCCTATGTGTTTTCTAGGCTATTCCCCTTCCTGACAAAATCATGAAACAAAT
>WNWK01030014.1:0-23855 GCA_009830355.1 Cherax destructor
TCTATTAACTTATCTGTATACTACGGCACCACTGAGATATTCACTATACAGATCTATCTATACCTTATTTTCAGGGAGACTTTCCTTCCTCTGACAATTATTTCGTTCTGTTTTGTTATTTCACACGGCACAAGTTCCCCTCTGAGATTATGGCACTAAGTTCTTGCACACTAATTCCCTTGTTTTTTTGGCTCAGTATAATTGTTTACTGCCTGATTTGTTGGGAGCACTGGATGGATGTACCTTATAAGATCACTGGCACAGTTTTAAAGTTCTAGCACGTAAAGGAGACCGCGAAAAACACGAAAAAACACGGAGCAAGGAACACGGCAGGGCCCTAAGATACGCCTATACGCCTTCATACATTGCAGCATATGCAGTAATGTACGGTAGATCATGCGCAGTAATGTGTGATATAGCATGCGCAGTAATGTGTGATACAGCATGCGCAGTAATGTGATACAGCAGGCGCAGTACCATACATTGTGTGTGTACTCACCTATTTGTACTCACCTATTTGTAGTTGCAGGGGTCGATTCATAGCTCCTGGCCCCGCCTCTTCACTGATTACTACTAGGTCCTCTCTCTCCCTGCTCCATGAGCTTTATCAAACCTAGTCTTAAAACTATGTATGGTTCCTGCCTCCACTACGTCACTTTCTAGGCTATTCCACTTCCTGACAACTCTATGACTGAAGAAATACTTCCTAACATCCCTTTGACTCATAGGAGTCTTCAACTTCCAATTGTGACCCCTTGTTTCTGTGTCCCCTCACTGGAACATCTTGTCTCTGTCCACCTTACCTATTCCTCGCAGTATTTTATATGTCGTTATCATGTCTCCCCTAACCCTCCTGTCCTCTAGTGTCGTCAGGCCGATTTCCCTTAATCTTTCTTCGTAGGACAATCCCCTTAGCTCTGGGACTAGTCTTGTTGCAAACCTTTGCACTTTCTCTAATTTCTTGACGTGCTTGACCAGGTGTGGGTTCCAAACTGGTGCTGCATACTCCAGTATGGGCCTGACGTATATGGTGTACAGAGTCTTGAATGATTACTTAGTGAGGTATTGGAACGCTATTCTTAGGTTTGCCAGCCGCCCGTATGCTGCAGCAGTTATCTGATTGATGTGTGCCTCAGGAGATGTGCTCGGTATTATACTCACTCCAAGATCTTTTTCCTTGAGTGAGGTTTGCAGTCTTTGGCCACCTAGACTATACTCTGTCTGCGGTCTTCTTTGCCCTTTCCCGATATTCATGACTTTACATTTGGCAGGGTTAAATTCAAGGAGCCAGTTACTGGACCAGGCTTGTAGCCTGTCCAGGTCTCTTTGTAGTCCTGCCTGATCCTCGACTGATTTATGTGTGTGTGTTTGTGCGTGTGCTCACCTAATTATACTCACCTAGTTGTGGTTGTAATTATTGTCACAGCTCCTGGCCCCGCCTCTTCACTGGCCGCTACTGGGTCACTCTTCCTGCTCCATGAGCTTTATCATATCTCTTCTTAAAGCTATGTATGGATCCTGCCTCCACTACATCACTTCCCAAACTATTCCACTTCCTGACGACTCTATGACTGAAGAAATACTTCCTAACATCCTTGTGATTCATCTGAGACATTTTGTGTCTGTTCACCTTGTCGATTCGTCTCAGTATTTAATATTTCGTTATCATGTCCCCCTATCTCTCCTGTCCTCCAGTGTCGTCAGGTCGATTTCCCTTAATCTCTCCTCGTAGGACATACCCCTTAGCTCCGGGACTAGTCTTGTTGCAAACCTTTGCACTTTCTTTAGTTTCCTTACGTGCTTGGCGAGGTGTGGGTTCCAAACTGGTGCTGCATACTCCAGTATGGGCCTAACATACACAGTGTACAGGGTCCTGAACGATTCCTTAAGATGTCGGAATGCTGTTCTTAGGTTTGCTAGGCGCCCGTATGCTGCAGCAGTTATTTGGTTGATTTGCGCCTCAAGAGATGTGCCTGGTGTTATACTCACTCCAAGATCTTTTTTCCTTGAGTGAGGTTTGTAGTCTCTGGCCCCCTAGACTGTACTCCGTCTGCGGTCTTCTTTGCCCTTCCCCAATCTTCATGACTTTGCACTTAGTGGGGTTGAACTCCAGGAGCCAGTTGCTGGACCAGCCTGTGCGAGATCCCTTTCTAGTTCTAATAAATCTCTAACTAGTCTTAAGTTTGCGTAATATACTCCAATATAGGAGCGCTAATAGAAACTATGTAACATGCCAAGACAAAACCATTCTCATTACTACACACACAACCCGCACATATAAAAAGAGAGGAGCTTACGACGACGTTTCGGCCCGACTTGGACCATTTACAAAGTCACACTAACACACAGAACAGGTGGAAGGGGTATATATGTGTGTTAGTGTGACTTTGTAAATGGTCCAAGTCGGACCGAAACGTCGTCGTAAGTTCCTCTCTTTTTATATGTGCGGGTTGTGTGTGTTTTGTTCCAGTCACGGTATTGTGCTTTTTTTGTTATTCTCATTACTAATTTTACAATCTAAATATTCTGAACTACCTCACTATTATAAATCTAGTTAATCATTTGAAATTTGTATTCATTTGTAATTTGTAATATAGATTAAGAACTAGTATTAGTCTGCCCGAAATGCCTAGCATGCCCAGGCATGCTAGGCCCAGGCTTGCTAGGCCCAGGCATGCTAGGCCCAGGCTTGCTAGGCCCAGGCATGCTAGGCCCAGGCATGCTAGGCCCAGGCATGCTAGGCCCAGGCATGCTAGGCCCAGGCATGCTAGGCATGCTAATGGCCATCTTTGTAAATATTGTCTTATAAATGTAAACCACGCATTGTAATTTTTACAGAGAAATAAAATAATCTGAATCTGAATCTGAATTTATACTTAATGAGTTGAGAGCATTTATGGATGACAGAGAATCTGTTACAATTAGAGAGTCAACCTTAGATACATGGACGCATTTGAGTGCAAGGAGTATGGCAAACAGTTCTGTCTGAAGGGTAGAGGCCCAGTTATTGATGAGTGCTCCAATTTCTTTAAGAGAGCCATCACTCTGTATGACAACAGCAGCACTACCAGCTGCACCAGTGTACAACGGCAGCACTACCAGCTGCACCAGTGTACAACAGCAGCACTACCAGCTGCACCAGTGGATTGGTGAACAGAACTATCAACGTAAATAATTTGTGAAAGAGTGTGCTGTGTGACTAAATTATTAATACAGCTGTGGGGAATTATGAGATTACCTGTCTGGACTTCACCGCCACTTACAACAAATAATCTCTACGGGTGATGACCGCCAATTTAATTTTAGCGCAGTCACTCCCGCGAAGTATGTGAGAAAACGTAAGCCGCTCTGGTCGCTGAAACGACTTCCTTCGATATTCTCACACGTCCGCTCTGGACCAGTTATAATAAATTGAAATAGATAACACCAATGGGTACGGTGTTCTTATGAATTGTGGACTGTATTTTTTATGCTAGACTAATTAGAAAGTGAGGGGAGAGAATATATCTGAACACAATAAAACCATCACTCACCCAGTGTCATTGATGTTCACTGGAGATCGTTGACATAGCCACAGTAAGAATTCATCATTGCAACGTATACAACAGGCCAGTGTAACAGATACAACAACAAAGATACTTACTGTGGGGAGGAGACAGTCCTCTCATCCGTCTTCCTCCGACGGTTCTCGTTGTCTTGCCGCTAAACACAAGTCCCCCAGCAAGATGGTGATGGTGGATTAGTTGTCTCGATGGGACAAGGAAAAGTGATTCCCTTGATCTCTTTACAGTCCTCGAGACAAGACTGATAAATTACATACAATCAGTCGGGAAATGGCGACTTGTATCATTTCGCGCATTCCCTTAATTTCCATTTATTCGTACAATTTTATTCACTGTTCACACGACGATTTAATGTCTCGCTGGTTTTCACTTTTCACCGTCTATGAGTCGAGATTCGAAGCCGATGAGTCGAGATGGAAATGACCATTTCCTTCATACCCAACATGGCCTCGTGTGGCGTCCTTCACCCACCGACACACGATATATTTTTTCCCTCCACTTCCTTATAAAGATGATTCACAGTATTCACCAATATTAATTCCCTTCACTTCCACCCAAGAAAGTCACCCAGAATCAGGGTTTTCGATCGCGTCTAGTCGAATAATCACACCACCTGAGCCATGATTAGGCCTACCGGACAAAGACTCCCTATGCCGGTGTCATTCACTATATAACCAATTACCACCCTATTACAGTGATTCCCGAACTTAATGTCCCACATTATACGCTGAGTAGTTATAACACTTCCTATTACGAAATGAGGCCACTAATCGCGATTTGGCCGTCGGAAACGCCAAATTCCTGACTCCATTTCGGTCACAAGTACCTAAGCCTTCGGTATCCACGTGTGACTGACCAACGCTTGACCCAAGCCATGAGCGACGGTCGGTTGGTTCTCTGCTGTACTCAGTTAAATGATAAGTCAACAGCAACACATTAATGGTATCTATTCATATTGGAAAGTTTATTGAGTATAACCTTTCGGAAAATACCAATATTTTCCACAACAGCTTAAGGCATCATGTTTGGCTTCAAGGCGAAGCTTTGGTTGTGATTTAAGAAGTAGTTTGGGGGGAAGTGGAGGGATGGTAGTTTGCAATGGGGTAATATTCCATGGAGCGGAGAAGTGCCGCTGTTGCCTTACTTGACATAGATCATATATCTGATTCAGCGAGGTCGGTTCCAGTTTTCGATCCATCTGGGGATGTTCACCAGTGCTGAGGAAAGTTTGGAGGGCTTCTGTGCAGGGGTTTGAATGGGCTTGCCTGAGCATATTAACGCCAATTAGGAAATTTCTTTCAGAAACACGATCTCTGATGCTTGGAATTTCAAGTTCTGTCTGCATATTTAAAATTTTGGCAGTACGAGGGCATCCTAAAATGATCCTCATTGCTTCGTTCTGCAGTTTTTCCAGCCCTCCAAGCTTCCAGTCAGACACAAGAGCAAGTAGTGGCGCAGCATAATCAACCAATGATCTAATATAAGCAAGATATACCTTTTTCACAAATTTCACATTAGCACAATACCTGGAGTGAAACCCTGCCACAACTCTAAGTGCTCTCAGCTTTTCTTGGTATTGTCGACAAAGTCTCGTTACAACAGGCCCAAGTAGATACAGTAAGTTTACTGTTCTTCTTTCGTTCCTTAGTACAGTGTATACATATATCTGGTGGTGTCTGAAATATTAAGAATGGTTCTATTGTCTCACATTGACCTATCTGTTAAGGTTATCATTCCTAGCTACTAGACCGTCATTATCACCATGATTTATCTGTCTGTTTTGCACCTGTACCATAGTATAAGGTACTGGATTAGTATGGATATCACCACTTAATAGCGCCACTGTAAAAGCTGTGCGCCACTGTTTTTGTTTGGATATGTGGTGTTGTCATACCTTGTGGCGATAGTGGCACTTACGTTTCTGGTATGATGGCCAATGTTGGGCTTTCACTTTCCAGGGAGCTATCACCCCATTCACCTTTTCCAGTCACCGTGACTGATTTCCTTCTTCAGAAAAATGCAGTATAAAGATAAATATAATTATGGCAGCCTGAACCCCTCTTATTTTTTTTATTAAAAATAAACCACTGATCCTATCAGACACCTAGCAATGACCTAGTAACTATTCTAGAAATCACCATTGATTACTAGTAAATTTCCTGTTATCACATACCCCCATTACCCCTTACTTCAGAAACCCCCTTTACTCCTCACTTCACAGTCCGGCTGTGATTGCTATAGGAATACAGTTAGAAGTCTTAGTAGATCTATAACCCACTATGATAACACGAACGTAGATAAGTATGTTTATGGAGCAACTTTCAATGTGAACAGACTGACTGATGGTGTAGTGGCCAGGCTTAGGCTTGGCTACAAGTACTGACTGATGTTGTAGTGGCCAGGCTTAGGCTTGGCTATAAGTACTTCTGGCAGTTTGGGAGACACACAGATGATGATCAAACTAAATGCAAATTATGTGATCAGGCATATGGTCACTGTCTTGAACACTATGTGCTGAATTGTCCACTTATTGAGGAATATAGAAATATACAGTACAATAACCTATGTGACATGTCAAGATATCTTAATAATGAAAATAAGATACCAGTTATACTAAGCAAATTCCCTAAATTTGCTTGTAACAGATAAGTGAACTGTAGATATAAATCCACATGTACAATTGCTAACCCTTTTGGGGCCTAGTTCCTAGGCCTTTTGTGTATCCATATGCTCTTCCGCTACCGTCCACAGGATGGATATGGGGTGCACAATAAACTAGCCACTTCGGTGGCAAAATGTATCTAATCTCACAGTCCGGCCTCCGGGGAGCAGTTCTTGACGAACACGGAGTTCCATGAGTCTGGGCCTGGGACAGAGTGCATGGGCATGTCATTTATTGCCTTTTCAAAGTCTTGTGGTGTTAGGATAATATCTTTGGGGAATTATGAGACTATCTTTCTGGGCCACTTATAAACAAATAATCTCAACGGAGATGACCGCCAATTTACCGCGGTTATCCCCGTGAGGCGTGTGAGAAAACGTAACCCACTCTTGGTCGCGTCAAGGGGTACCTTCGATATTTCACACACTCTGACACATCTACTCTTGACCAGTTATAATAAATTACAATAGATCGCACTAGTACGTACGATACAATAATGGTTGTGGACTGTATAAAGGTATTGGACTGATTAGAAAAAGACGGAAGAGAGTACGTACACGTATTAACACAATGAAACCATCACTCACCCAGTATCAGTGATGGTCGCTGGAGATCGTTGACATAGCCACAGCAAGGATTCATTATTGCAACATTATTGCAACTGTCCAGCTATAACAGTTACAACAATAAAAGTACTTACTGTGAGGAGGAGACAGTCCTCTCGTCAGTCCTCCTCCGACGGATCTCGTTGTCTTGCCGGCAAACTCAAGTCTCCCAGCAAGAGGATGGTAGATTGGTTGTCCAGATTAAGCTTTAACAACTTTGCGGTCCTCGAGACAGGACTTAGAATTTGTCATACGATTAGTCGGGAAACGGCGACTTGTATCATCTCGCCTATTCCCGAATTTCTTCACAGATCACACGGCGACTTAATGTCCCACTAATTTACCCTCATTATTAGTTGATCCATTAATATTGGTGCCCGATAAACAATGATCGAACCGCCATGTAATTCTCCCACCGAATACTCGTAATGGTGGCGTCGTTCACTAATTAACAATTTCCCCACCCTATTATAGTGGTTTCCTGGACTTAATGTCCCACATTATTCACGGAGAACATTTACAATACTTCCCATTGTGAAGTGAGGCCATTAATCACACTTGGCCGTCGTAAACGCCAATTCCTGACTCCATTATAGTCAGAACTCTCCCATTGGGTCACAACACACCGCTCACTCCTACGTGACTGACAATGACCCACGCACAGCGTACCCACGCGCTGACCCAAGCCGTCTCTCCACGCATGCGCCGAGACCTTATTGTTGGTTCTCTCTTCATTCCTAAGTATTATGTGAACCAATAACCACATATTAAGGACACTTATTCACATTAGAAAGTTTATAGTGTATAATTTTCGGGAAAATACCCACATTTTCCACAATATCCAAGATTTTTGAGATGACCAAATTTTGGGTCTCGTTCATAAAGAATCCATCTGGATTGTCAACCCTTAGTCTGGGCAGTGGCTCACTGAACACTGAGCCGTATTGAGACTTTAGTATCTCACTCATTTCTTGGCTGTCATCTGTGTGTGGATGGAACACCGGCGTCCTGTCACGTATGGTTCTTCCTTCTCCATCTACACGGACGGCTCAACACGAAATTCCCCCCCTTCTACATCTTCTGTTGCATTCTTTGCAGATCTTTCTCTGTGTCAAACCTGGCTGTTAGACCCCGGTCACTTGGTCCTAGCAGGAGAGCTCTTGGCCATTCACCAGGCCTTGGTTTTTGTCCTTGCTCACCTCCCTCCTCAGCCTTTGGTTCTCTTCTCTGATTCCCAATCTTCCCTAGCATTTTTGTGTTCTGACCGTCCACGGTCCCTACTCGTCCTTGTCCGACAGACACAGTCTCTTATCTTACGTTTTTTTGCGAAGTCCAGGTTGGAGCATCTCCCTTCAGTGGGTACCTGCCCATGTTGGCATTCGGGGCAATGAAGTGGCCGATCGAGCAGCCTCCCTCACACATGCACTTCCTACCATTACCTCTCTTGCGCTGGGCCGCAGTGATTTCACAAGGACCGTTTGGAAGGAAATCCGCCATTTATGGCAGAAGGAACTGGTACGCTCCCTCTCTACTTCGGCATTGAGTTCTGCCCGATCTTTCAATGGCCCTGCCCTTGATCTCGCCATCCCAAACGCTCAGTGGATGTTGCACTGACTCGCCTCCGGGTTGGGCACTCACGACTGGCGGCTCATCTACACCGCCTTCGAATGACGGACTCTCCGTACTGCCCGTGGTATCCCTCACAGCCTGAGACGGTGGAACACTTCCTACTGTGGTGCTCACGTTATCACTCTGCACGGACTGTTCTCCGTGCGGCCTTGCACACGTTTGGGGTGCAATCTTTAACCCTACCTCTCCTTCTTAATGGGGAGGAGTTTGATCCTCCAGACCGTCAGGAGATATTGGCCTGTACCTGCACATTCTTGCTGGCTTCAGGGCGCATTAGGGACATATAATGCGCAGTTATTAGTCTAACATCCTTCCACTTTGGTCGAGGTTCCTTCTCCGAACGTTGGACGGCAGGGCTCGATACGGCGTATGCTGTCAGTGGCCCTATAAAACCCCAACAACAACAACAACCGGCGTCCTTGTGGGTACTCTAAGTAAGTTTATTCAGGGACACACAAATACAGTTACATAAATTATCATACATAGCAGCATATGTGTAGAGAACCTAGGATAACCCAAAAAAGTCAGACAGAGTGACTTTTTCCCATCGGGGTCCTTTAACTTATCCATTGAATAGTCGATTTCGTGGTGTTTTCTTGCTGTTATTGTTTCTTCTGTGATTTGATCTCATAGTAATACAGGAGTAGTTATAGTTAAGATGGAGAAGCCTTATTTGTACAGAGCTTGGGGTAAGTGTTCGTCTGGCAGCGGGGCGGTGCTTTGGGTTTGAAGGGCAGTCTTCCTTTGATTGTCAATTTACTCGAGTTGTAGGTATCATTAGTGAGGACGTGTCTAGGGTTCTCTGTGGACTGAACCACTTTTGCTCTGTGAAGTGAACCAAGATGCCGTCCATTGAGCAACTTTACCAGCAGCTTAAGGAGGAATTGAGGGTAGCGAAGCTTGAGATTCAGTGATTGACGGAGGAAAACAAGAGGATTCGTAGTAGTCCTCCTGTTGTGAGTCCTCAGGTCACCTGGGCAGTGACCGGACTTCATGGAACGAAGTTGAAGATCAAGAAAACGAATGGAGAGTTAGAAACGATGAAGAAGAAAGAGACTGCTGTGGAAACTGTTGTGGAAACATCGAACACCTTCTCCGTGCTACCCGATGAATGTGAGTCGACTACTGGGAACGTCACGACGAACGACACCAAGGAAGGTAAAAACATTGTTGTTGTTGGGGATAGCCAAGTTAGGTATATGGATAGGGCATTCTGCTTGAAGGATAGGAGTAGGAGACAGAGGGTTTGCTTTCCTGGGGCTGGGATGGAGGATATTGTTAGCCGTCTTGACAACATCATGAACGGTAATGGGATCAATCCTATTATCTGCCTCAGTGCTGGAGGCAATGATGTAGGTAAGCGTAGAAGTGAGGATTTAGTTAGAAGGTACAGGACAGCAATAGACATCATTAGGAAGAAGGGGGGGGGCGCCCTGTTAAATGTGGCATTTTGCCAAAAAGGGGTGTTGGAAATGAATGGCTGTCCAGAGCGATTGGTATAAATTGCTGGCTGGACAAACACTGTAAGGATAATGCAGTCCCATTCATTGACAACTGGGACCACTTCTATGGCCGAAATGACATGTATGCCAGGGATGGGGTTCACTTATCCAGGGCAGGTGTAAATTTCTCTCTAGCTCAGTTGAGGATGTTGTTAGGGCTTTAAACTAGGATTAGTTAGAGGTATGGGTTTAGGAATGGTGAATAATGAGGGTCAAAATATTGATTCAGGCTTTGATATCATAAATCTTAACAATAAGAGTAATCGAGTAACACAGGGTAATGATAGTAACAGAAATTGTGTAAAACAAAAGCTGAATATGAAAAAGGTTCACAAGAAGATACATCTCAATGTATTTTACACTAACTGTCGAAGCGCCAGAAATAAAATTACCGAATTACGTTTGGTAGCATGTGCTGGGAACTTTGATGTCATTGCAATAACTGAAACATGGTATAATATAAAGAGTCGGGATATGATTGCTGAGTGTCATATTCAGGGGTTTAAGTTGTTCCATGTAGATAGATATAATGGGAAATGGGGTGGAGTTGCATTACATGTACGAGAAAATATAAATTGCTGCATAAAAACAGGCATAAAAATAGATGGATCATTAACAGAATCTGTTTGGGTAGAGTTTCTAGAAGGTCAAGAAAACTGATTGTAGGTGTAATATACCGACCTCCAGGCTTGGATCACGATGAGGAAACTTCTTTGGGACGAAATTGTTAGGGCTTCTAGACACAATAACGTAGTGATAGTAGGGGATTTTAACTTTAGTCAAATTGACTGGACCTCTTTGACCGGTAATCTGGAGTCCAGTGACTTTATGGAAGTAGTTCAGGACTGTTTTCTGAAGCAGTGTGTGACGGAGCCTACCAGAGGTAATAATTTGCTCGACCTAGTCTTGTCAAATAAAGAAACCCTTGTAAATAATCTGGAGATCACTGAAGAGCTTGGCGCAAGTGATCACAAATCCATTACTTTTAATATTACCTGGGAGTACGAGAATAGGGATAATACGGTAAAAGTTCCTGATTTTCGTTCTGCCGACTATACTGGACTTAGAGAATACCTGTCTAATCTCGACTGGGGTAATCTAGCTAACGATTACGATGGGATCTGCGTTTATGATTTTTTTTCTAATAATGTACAACATGCACAGAGTATATTTATTCCCCAGAGAGAATTTAGGTCAAATAATAACGTTCCCAAATGGATTAACAGGAGGCTAAAACATCTATTAGGGGAGAAAAGAGGAATTTATAGGCGCATCAAAAGAGGAGATGTTAACCTTATTGACCAATATGTTCAGTTGAAAAGAGAAGTAAAAAGGGGATTAGAAAGGCTAAACGTGACTATGAGATTAAGGTTGCTAATGAATCAAAGACTAATCCAAAAGGGTTCTTTCAAGTGTATAGGACGAAGGTGAGGGAAAAGGTAGGACCTCTGAAAATTGGGAATGGACAGCTGACTGATAACGAACTGGAAATGTGTTATCTATTTAATGACTATTTTTTGTCAGTCTTTACATAAGAAGATGTAAATGAGATTCCAGTAATTAACAATTATTCAGTTCCTGAAGAATTCAAGTTAACTAATATTACTGTCACGAGGGACATGGTTATCAAACAGATAGATAAACTGAAGCAAAATAAGTCCCCGGGACCCGACGAGTTGTTTTCCAGGGTACTTAAAGAATGCAAAGTGGAACTTAGTCAGCCATTAACGAATGTGTTTAATACGTCCATCCTAACTGGTGTTGTGCCAGAGATGTGGAAGATAGCTAATGTAGTTCCTATATTCAAATCAGGGGATAAGTCAATTCCATCAAATTACCGTCCAATAAGCCTCACATCTAAAGTAGGCAATTATAGCTGATATTAGAAGTCACCTTGAAGAACATAATTTGATTAATGAATCTCAGCATGGGTTCACGAGAGGTCGTTCCTGCCTGACAAATTTACTGACGTTTTTCAATAAAACATTTGAGGCAGTAGACAGTGATAAAGAATATGATATAGTTTACTTGGATTTCAGTAAGGCCTTCGATAGAGTACCTCACAAGAGACTCTTAAGAAAGGTGGCAGCTCATGGTATAGGAGGTAAAGTTCTAGCATGGATAGAGGCATGGCTTACCAATAGAAAGCAGAGATTTTCCCATTAATGGGGTCAAATCTGAATGGGATTAGTCACTAGTGGCGTTCCACAAGGATCAGTTTTAGGCCCATTGTTGTTCATAATTTACATAAATGACCTTGATGAAGGAATTGCAAGTGACATGAGTAAATTTGCTGATGATACAAAAATAGGCCGTATGATTCATTCTGAGGAGGATACCAGTGAACTCCAGGAGGATTTAGATAAATTATTGTCTTGGTCTGAAAAGTGGCAAATGAAATTCAATGTGGACAAGTGTAAGGTGCTAGTCGTTGGTAAGGAAAATATCCCTCGAATTTATAAACTAGATGAAGTAAAGCTTAATCATACAGAATGTGAAAAAGACTTGTGAGTCATTGTAAGCAAAAATCTAAAGCCTAGACAACAGTGCCTAAGTGTGCGCAATAAGGCTAACAGATTACTAGGATTTATTTCAAGACGTATAAGCAACAGAAGTCCAAAAGTTATTTTACAGCTCTATACATCACTAGTGAGGCCTCATTTGGATTATGCAGCTCAGTTTTGGTCTCCTTACTAGAGAATGGATATAGATTCGTTGGAGAACATACAGAGAAGAATGACTAACATGATTTACAGTATAAGAAATCTCCCGTATGAAGATAGACTTAGAGCGTTGAATCTCCACTCTCTGGAGAGACGTAGAATGAGGGGAGATATCATCGAGGTGTACAAGTGGATGATGGGCATAAACAAAGGAGATATTAATAAAATACTGAGGATATCGAACCAAGTAAGAACCAGAAATAACGGATTTAAATTGGATAAATTTAGATTTAGAAAGGACATAGGCAAGTACTGGTTTTCGAACAGAGTTGTGGATGCGGGGAACAATCTTCCGAGTAGGGTAATAGAGGCTAGGACCTTGAGTGGCTTTAAAAAGAGATTGGACAAATATATGAGTGGGAGGGGCTGGATTTGATTGGTGTCGTGAGTATGGGAGTAAATTCTTAGGTAGTGGTGGTTTTGATAAGGACCTGCCTTGTATGGGCCAGTAGGCCTTCTGCAGTGTTCCTCCATTCTTATGTTCTTATAAGTAAGTAAGTTTATTCAGGTATACACAAATACAGTTACATAGATTATCATACGTAGCAGCATATGTGTAGAAAACCGCGGATAACCCAAAAAAGTCAGAGTGACTTATTTCCATTGGGGTCCATTACTTATTTCCATTGGGGTCCATTACTTATTTTCATTGGGTATCTTGGGTCATTCTGGGTTATACGTGGGTTAGTGCAGTTATACTTGCAATTAGGTCATCAAAGGAACATTGATGGGCTCTGGTTGTTGGAGAAATAACGAAGCTTCTATGCGGTTGCTGCTCTTGCTGCTGCTCACTTGCTCTGAAGGAGGCGACGAAGGAGCAGCAGCTGTTAGTTAGATAAAAGAAAGAACATTTTTGCCATCTGTTAGCAGGTTCAGGATGACCCACGTCGAGAAGGAGCTAGATGAGCCCAGCTGTTGTCAAGAACTGTGGCTGCTGAAGGTTAGGACTTGTATGATAATCAATGTAACTGTATTTGTGTATAACTGAATAAACTTACTCTTGTTATATCAACGTTGTAAAACAGACAGGTCGATGAATGAAACACTTCGGTGTCTTCATTGTGGAAACACTTCGCCAGCCAATGGCTTCATCAGTCCAATAAAAAAACTTCTCATGTGTTGTCACCAATTATTGCAACTATTTTTAACAAATCCATTGAATCTTCCACTTTCCCATCCATACTCAAGACACCAAGGGTCACCCCGATCCTCAAAGGAGGTGATCCAACTGAACTGAACAACTATAGGCCTATGTCAAACTTGCCCCTACTATCTAAAAGTTTTGAGAAATTAATACTCAAACAAGTCTACTCCTACTTCGTATCCCACAACACACTCAACTCCTGTCATTTTGGGTTCAGACCGACAAAAAGTACTAATGATGCTATTATTCATATGCTTGAACTAATATATTCTGCACTTGAAAAAAATGAATTACCCCTGGGACTTTTTATAGACTTACGAACAAGTTTTGATACAGTTGACTATGACCTTTTGCACCTGAAACTCGAACATTACGGGGTCAGAGGACACACTCTCGATTACCTAAAATCTTATCTTAGCAATAAAACCAAGTATGTATACATAAATGGAGCCAGCTTCACTACACAACCTATTGTTATTGGAGTCCCACAGGGGAGTGTCCTTGGTCCACTTCTCTTTCTCATTTATATCCCCTAAAGGAAGGTTCCTTGATGCTGGTGAGGGGCTCTTGATTTAAGGAATTGGATCTGTGCTCCAGTTCCTTGAATTAACCTGAATACCTTCCGTATCCCCCACAGGCACTGTATAATCCTATGGGTTTAGTGTTTCCCCTTGATTATAATAATAATTTCTCATTTATATCAATGACCTACCAAACACATCTAATCTCCTTAAACCCATTTTATTTGCAGATGACACTACTTATGTCTTCTCTCACCCAAACCCAACCATACTAACAGACACTGTAAATGTCGAACTGCTAAAAATATCTACTTTGATGACTACCAACAAACTTACTCTTAATATTGACAATATTTGGAAACAGAGCTTCAAATGTACAGCTAAACATATTGATAAACGGTTCACCCATTTCTAGACACAAAGGGCAAATTTCTAGGTCTCCACCTTGACTGCAGTCTCAAATTTCAGACACACACACAGCAAATTTCCTAGAAAGTCTCCAAAACAGTAGGCATCCTTTCAAAGATACGGTACTATGTACCCCAATCAGCTCTTCTAGCTCTGTACCACTCTCTTATTTACCCTTACCTCACCTATGGTATTTGTGCATGGGACTCAACCACAGCAAATCATCTTAAACCTTTAATAACCCAACAAAAAGCTGCAGTGCGATTGATTACTAACTCCTACATTTGATTACTAACTCCTACATTAGACAACACACTCCATCACTTTTCAAGAGTCTTAACTTGCTTAATATACAAAACATCTACCAAGACACAGATCACTATTTGATATACCTCGTGTCCATATCACCCTGTGTAAAAATTCTATGCACATAAAGGGCCCCAAAATCTGGAATTCATTACCAATAATACTAAAATAACCTGGTCTGAACATCAATTTAAGACTTTTCTCAAAAACAACCTTCTCACCCTAAACTAAATACTACTACTACTCATACTGTAAACTTTCAACAACGCTCAGTGTTATTTTCCCATAATATAATTTCAATATTTACTATTGATATAACCATCCTACAAAACACTTTCACCTTGTCACAATGTAATATCCTCAGATTGTAATTTGAGTAAACTTATTATCTGCTATAAACATAAGCCAATGTTTAATTATAACAAACTTAATCAATTTCTCTAGTATTAAGTAGTCTATAAGTTCAAATATAAACTCACCTCTCAAACTCCTCTTTGATAACTACAGCCTCTCCTCACTTAATGACGGAGTTAGGGGGCGTAAGACCCCGTCGGTAAATGAATTCGTCGCTAATCGAGGAATCACCCCTTACTGACACTTCAAAAGTGTCCCCACCCAAAATTAAAACATTGTTTTATGTTTGCTGGGAAATTCCTTTCAATCTGTTTATTATTAACGGTAATACAACATAAAATAGGTCAATGACTTACCTCTGAGATATTCCAGGAAACGCATGCATAGCTGATTACATACTTGAGAAAAAAATTTTTTCGGGAAAATCGTACATTTTTCAATCTTTGCATAGGATAAGAGTGATCTTCTATAGTTACCCTTCAGGGGCGTAACATTTTCTGTATTGGTTGCGGTCACTTTTTTTTTTATCCCTCCCCATCCTCCGTCCTTCCATAATAATAATAATAATAATAATAATAATAATAATAATGTAGTGGTTGTAGGTTATAGAAAGACGGAGTAACAATAACAATGTACTCTCCAAGGCCGCTCCATAACAACAACAACAATAACAAAACAATTATAAATGACTGAACCAAACAAACATAGTATTCAATCCTCCTACTGCTCCCAACCCCTTACATTCCTCCTTTCCTAAATTACATTATATCATCCAACTTATAAATCCAACCTATCTGTAGGTTTGACAACTCTGCTGGAACGCCGGAGAATTGGGAGGGTTTGCACTGTCCTGAGGTGCCTCCTCTTCTCTCACCCGGCTGGTTCCCTTAGCAAATCTCCCAGGAGGTTCTTCCTGTATGCTAACCTGCTCTTTAAGTTTATTACCATTATTATCTGTTGTGGGCAGTTCCTCTAAACCCCTCCTTACTGCTTCTGGTACTGTTGGAATCAGTGGTTGCTCTCCACTCCTAAACCTTGGCATGAGCTGATCTATATTCCTTTTCCATATCATGTTACCAAGCCCACTAATTAACACTTTGTAATTCCTAACCCCTAATACCTCCACAATTTTTCCTTCTACCCAAGGGTCACCTTTCCCAAAGTTCCTTGCATACACAGCATCATCAACTTTAAAATGCTTCACCACTCCTTGAAAGTCACCAGCAGGCATGTTAGGCAATGAATTGTCCTCTTTAACATGACATTTGACAGCCGATACAGGGACTTTGAAATTCCTATGAAACATCATTTCTGCTGGTGTCTTATTAGTGGAGGAATGAACAGTTTTCCTATGGTTATATAAGAACCTACATAATCTGGTATTGAGAGATCCTTTTGTAAACTTGTGTAACCCTTCCTTCAATGTCCTTACCGCTCTCTCTGCCAGACCATTTGATGCTATATGGTATGGGGCTGGAGTAACATGTTCAATACTATTCTTACTAAAGAAGGCTTCCAGTTCTTGGGATACAAAGTAAGCAGCATTATCTGACACAACTATGTCTGGTAACCCAAAATTACGAAAGGATTTTCTCAGTAACTCAGTAGTCACTGTAGATGTCATAGAACTAGTGACTTGCACATCTAAGAATTTTGAAAAGGAATCCACAATTACCAAAAAATATTTGCCCTCAACTGGACCTGCATAGTCTATATCCCCTCTAGACCATGGTTTCCCAGTGCTGGGCCAAGATAGGAAAGGAGATGAAATTGGCTTAAAATTCTGAAAACAAATGGGACAACTCTTTGTCACTTCTGCAATATCTTGGTCCATCTTTGGCCACCAGACCCACTGCCTAGCTTCTGCTTTCATAGCATTGATACCATTATGACCTATATGCAGATGCTCCAATACCTTACATCTCAACTTTACTGGCACTACCACTCTGTTCCTATACAATAATACATCATCATGAACAGTCAGATCTGATTTGACTGAATTATAGTCAGATAAAAATACACTATTTTTACCCCATCCATATTTAACATTATTTACTACTTGGGATAATACAGCATCTATCCCAGTTTCCTCTTTGATTTTGTCAAATGATAAATGTTGGAAATCGAGGGACTCTACTAATCTTACATATTTTGAAGGTGTACTTGACTCTAAGCTGTGATCTTCAATAGGTAATCTGCTAAATGCATCTACAATAACATTTTACTTGCCAGCCTTGAAAGACAACTCATAATCATACTGAGCTAATAACAGAGCCCAACGATGAATTCTGGCATTTGCATTTACTGGAATATGTTTTCCTTTTCCAAACAACCCTAGCAATGGTTTATGATCTGTGCGAGCAACAAACTTTCTCCTAGCAAAAATATCTGAATTTCTTAACAGCATACACCAAAGCTAGACCTTCTCTATCAAGTTGAGAATAATTCTGTTCTGCTGGAGAAAGTTTCTTACTAGCAAAATACACAGGTTTTTCCTGGTCATTTACTACCTGGATTAACACACATCCAACACCCACAGAAGACGCATAAACCTCAATTATTAATGGATGCTTTCCGTAAAATTAGTCAACAAAGCTGAACACACTAATTGTTTTAATCCTTTGAACAGCTTCCTCTTCCACTGTAGACCACTCAAATGTAGCCCCTTTTTAACAAATCATACAGTGGTGCCAAAATTAAAGAAAAGTTCTTAATAAACTTACAATAATATGTCACCATCCCCACAAAGGACTGAACTTCCCTACAGACGTAGGTGAAGGTAAATTCAAGAGCCTCCACCTTCCGAGAAGAAGGTTTAATACCTTCCCTGAAATTTCATACCCAGATATTCAATAGATCTGGTTTTCAACACTGACTTATTCTTAATCAGTACTACATTATGCTCCTGTAAAATACTCAACACCTGCCGAGTCTAACATCATGCTCAGCTTCTGTGGCACCACATATTATGATATTATCTAAATAGGATGCTACCCCATCCAGTTTAACAAACAATTGGGAAATAAATGTCTGGAAAATACCAGGAGATGAGGAAATTCCAAATGGTAATCTCTTATATTTAAAAACTCCCCTGTGGGTATTAATTACTAAAAGTTGTTGGCTCCTCTCATCTACAGGTATCTGTAAATAAGCATCCTTTTAATCTAATTTTGTAAATATTTTACCTTTACCCACTACAGACAATAATTCCTCAATCCTGGGTAAAGGATATCTTTCACAATTAATTTGTTGGTTTACATATTTAAAATCCCCACAAATTCTCATAGACTTAGAGTCAGCTTTAATTAATTAATTCTTCCTCAATCATCTCTTTGTGAAAAAATGGTACTGGCCTTGCTTTCACAAACTTAGGGACAGCATCACTTTTCACATGAATTTGTGCCACGATGCTGGAGATAGGTTTACTAGAATCTACCCTAAAATTATCTAACATTTCTTCAGCACTGTCTAGTTTTTTAATTTTGGTAGATTCATCCAATCCAGCAAGGTAAATCCCTACCTTTTTCATGAGGTCTTTCCCACACAAGTTACTATTATTGGATTTCACTACATAAAACACTTGTGACACCTCTAATTTATTATATCTTACCGGCAAAACCACCTGTCCCAGAAGGTTTATTTTCCAATTATCATATGCAGTTACCCTCCTAGAACATGGTTCAATGTGCCCCTTTACTGACTCTACCCAGTCTTTGGATAAAGTCGAGATGGACGCCCCACTGTCAATCTCAAAAGGTATTGTGTCATTGTTAATGATAAACCCATATTTCTCTGCCTTCATGGAAAACACTCTATCCTCTAAGGCATATAAGCTCATCACTTCCTCATCTGCTGAACTATCACCGCCATCCAGCACCTTAATTGACTTTGTTCTAGGATATCTCGGTGACTGCTGTGTCCTTGCTGTCCTGTTTTTTTCAATACTCGATTTTGATGCAGCCTTAGGAGACACTTTTGAAGATTTCTCACTACACACTCTTCTCAAGTGGCCTTTCTTATGACACTTATTACAGAAAAAGTCTTTAAACCTACAAGTACTACTACTGTGCTGGAACCCACAATGTTTACATTTCACAGCATTAATCACTTGTACCGCAGGAGCAGAGTTCTGATCTGTAACAAATGACTGTTCCAAGTTCAAAAGTTTGTCAAATAGTTTTGCAGACTGCACACTTTGCAAATCCAAATTTTCTGCAACTAGGTGAGGAAAATATACTTCATCCACCACCGCCATAAACAACTGGTCCCTCACTCTGGGGTCAAATTGTCCCCCAAAGGTACAGTTCACAGCCAACGCTTTTAAATCTGTATATAATTCATGCAAGGACTCACCCTGTCGTTTCTTCCTCTGCTGAAAAGCCAACAAACTGCGGTGGTAGGCTGGTTTCACTGCAAAATAACTTTTCAGTGCCACGACTAAGTCGTCGTAACTCTTCGTGTGTGGTAATTCTGGAGCACACACATTACCTAAAACACTGTAAGTTTCTGATCCCAGGGACACTAGCAAGAAATTCCTCTTGTTATCTTGCTCTTTAATTCCTAAGTGAGCGAAATTGGCTTCCAACAAGCTTAGCCAGAGCTCCAAAGAAATCTTACGTGGGTCGAAAGGTTCCAACCTTCCTTGTGATGCAGCCATGCTGCCACTTGTTGCTGCTGTATCACCGTTCTGCTGCAATGTCCTCGGCTGGCAATATCCCTACTACTTCAGGCCACATTGGCCCACTATCCTTGGCTCTGATGATCCCATCATCGTCGCCACTGTAGTGGTTATAGGTTATAGAAAGACGGAGTAACAATAACAATGTACTCTCCAAGGCCGCTCCATAACAACAACAACAATAACAAAACAATTATAAATGACTGAACCAAACAAACATAGTATTCAATCCTCCTACTGCTCCCAACCCCTTACAAATAATTTATTTAGACATGTTACGATGTTGAACTACATAGTTAAGTATAAATGAGGTGTACATGCCAAAAGCCCCTAATATGTTGAGCATTGTGGGCATTCTTAAGATTAATTAACAGTAGTGTGGGGATTTATGAGAGATTGTCTATCTGGGTTACCGCCACTTGCAACAAACAATCTCCCGGGGAGATGACCGACTAGTATAATTTTACTGCAGTCACTCTCTTGAGGCATGTGAGAAAACTTGAGTCACCCTGGTCACTGAGATGGCTCCCTTCGATAATTTCACACCCTCTGAACCGACTCACGCTCTAGACCAGTGTAAATAAATCTGAATAGATAATAATAATAATTATGGTATTGTTAATTTTAAGTGGACTGTATGGTTTTAGATATAGGATATAGGACTGATTGAGGAGGAGGAGAGAACACAATTAATTAACATCCACTCACCCTTTATCTGTCTCCTGGGCGTTCACTGGAGATCTTTATCATTCCCACCGCAGACACACATTACCTCAATAAACCTACTGAGGTCGATCACCATGCCCAGCCCTTTTAGGGCAGGGCAGCTCACAAGCCTGCCCTTCCTGTTAGGAAAGGTGGCAGACCAGAGAGGCCTAGCATCTATCTACCTCCATGCCTTGTGCTGGTGGGGAATGTGGCTAGGCCTGGGGCCAGTTGGTCCCGCCGATGAGGGGTATACCCTCCAATGGGAGACATAAGTCTCTGACACTCCCACGCCAGGGAGCCGGAGCCGGGTCGCCATCTGGTAAAGACCCGGGCTGGAAGAATTCCCGGTGAATCAACACCTCCTCAATAAACCTACTGGCCAGATGGTAACTAGGACAATGTACATACTTACGGTGGGGAAGCCACATTCTTGTTGATGTGCTTCGATAGATCTCGTGATTTTGCTCGGTAGATATAGTTCTTCCGTCAAGATGATGGTATGGGTTGTCCCGCTGAGTCAAAGAAGATTAATTTCCCTGATCTCTCTAAGTCCCACGGGACCGGGCGTTTACTTAACATGCGGTTGATTGGGAGTAGCGATTCATATCCTCTTGCTATTTCCCTTTATTACAGTTTATACATATAACTTTAATCACTAAGTACACTAGGGTTTAATGTCCCACTAAGTTATACACCTTCACCGTCTCTATACTGAAATTCAGAGTCGATGAGTGGAGATGGAAATAACCATCTCTTCCATATCCAACATGGCGGTCCTGGGATGGCGTCCCTGTCCGTGCCGCCATCCGGTACACCTTCACTTCCAATTATTTAGAAATCTGCTTCTATGTGAATGGGGTAGAGGTGGCGGCTGCTGCTCTGGATAGACACGTTTTCTCATCTGTGCCTCTGGTCTATAACGAAAGAAAACGAAGTTTACATCAGGGGAAACACTCCTAGATTACTCTTGTCATAAGAAAAAAATGCAAAAATAGCATTTATTATTATAATAATTTATAAGAATAACAAATAATAAATCTGGAGCACTTTAAATGTCATAAGTACATATTTCGTATAGGTTTGGTAGTTAACATTTAAAGCACTCCAGAGCGATTATTATAATTACATATTACCATTCACATACCTTGTTCACAGATTTTAATAATTTCTTAAGCTGCCACAATACACCAAGAATGTAAACACACCAGCTAACCCCTTTACTGTGAACTTCTTTTGTACTTCTTCCATTTTCCTCTTGTTTTTCCTCTTCCTAGTGCTGCTGCACTTCTAACTCTACCTTCTACTATGGTGTGGGGAATTGTGAGACTACCTGTACGGACTTCACAGCCACTTACAAACAGATAATCTCAACGGGAGGTGACCGTCTATTATTTTTACCGCAGTCACTCTCGCGAGGTGTGAGAAAATTTGACCCATCCTTCCGTTCAAGGGGTCCCTTCGATATTCTCACATAAGCCCCCTCCACTCTGGACCAGTTTTTATATATTAATATAGGGTCCACTAATACATACGATACAATAATGTTTGTGGACTATAAGGGTGATTATTTGACTGATTCAAGTAGAAAGGGAAATAGAGAACACAATTAAGTTAACATGACCATCACTCTACCATTAACAGCATCATGGATGTCCATTGTAGATCGTTGACCCCAAGGACATATACCTATTATAAAATCCTATCGGCCGATAACAGACCAAAAAAAAAGCAAATTGCTTTTTAGGTGAGGAGTCATCTGCTTTGTTGGTGTTCTCTCGCGTCGGTTTCGTGGTCTTTGCACGGTGGCGATTATACTCCCCCGCAAAGACGATGGTGGTGGGTTGTGGTCCCGATATGAAGTATTGACTTCCTGACACCTCTACGATTCCCCGATACAGAATCGGGAGGTCAACATATGATCGTTATGAGAATGTTGCTGAGAACCACTGCACACATTTCTTCGTGATATTGACATCCCAAATCTTTTTTTAATTCACCCGCCAATTTAATGTTTCACTGGTTTTTCTTTTTCCCTTAATGTTACTTTATTAAATTTCAACTCCCCATGTGTCGAGATGAAAATGGTAACTCGTTACCATTCCAATGTATCCAACATAGCTGGCGTTCCTCAACCGTCGGCCCACGATTATATTTTCCCCCCAATTTTATAAAACTAATTCACTGGACTTTATCGTCCCCCCAAGTACCTATAACCATTTCACCTCACTTCCTTTATGAAAGTCACCCAGAATCAGGGTTGTGACCGTAGTCAAAGTATCCAGTCAGGTAGTCCGCCCCGGCGACCTGCTTAGGCCATAACGGCGTCACTCGCCGGCGCCATCCACTATTTAACCAATTATCCTCTATTACAGTGTTCCCGGACTTAATGTCCCACATCACTTCCCTTGAGCCCCCTTGATAACACCTTATATTACGAATTGGGCTTTAAACACCTGTTGACGGAAACGCCAAATCCCTGACGCCATTCCATCTCCCAACGCCCTGGGCCTATGGTATTCACCGTGACCGCCCTCTCTGCCCAGCCTCCCTCGGGTGGCGCGCCTGTCCGATGGTTCTATCTTCATACCCAGATAAATGTTAAACCACTAAGCCCATTAATGATATCTATTCATATTGGAAAGTTTATCGAACATAACTTTCGGAAAATACCAATTTTTCCCCATATGGGATGCAGAATAAAGTACAAATTTATAGACGAAATATGTAGTCTTGGAAAATTGCTTGATGCTGAGATGCATCACTAATCCCCTTTTCAATGAACTTCTTTTTTACTTTTCCATTTTCCCTCTTGTTTTTTTTCTTCCAAAAGGAAAAACAACGGGAAAAAATTTTTCAGATATTTAGTCTTTTGGGGACTGTAGGAAGGAGATTAAGATGCTTGACGCTGAGACGCTGCACTGCCCGTTCATGACCCGGGTTCCGTACAGCATAAGATAACAACTTGTCATAGAGCCCGTCGTAACTCTGGTTGTCGGTAAATGAGCATCTTTAAATGAGGGAGGCTGTTTACAAGTGACCCATCTCTGTAACT
>WNWK01030015.1:0-23854 GCA_009830355.1 Cherax destructor
GCTAAATGGTTCACCCATCACAAGGCTCACAGAGGGAAAATTCCTGGGAATCCACCTTGACAGTAGTCTTAAATTCCAAACACACATACAACAAATTTCCAAGAAAATCTCAAGGACAGTAGGTATATTATCTAAGATACACTATTATGTGCCTCAACCAGCTCTCATTGCACTATATCATTCTCTTATCTACCCTTATCTCACCTATGGAATCTGTGATGGGCTCAACAACATTAAATCACCTTAGACCACTCATAACCCAGCAAAAGGCTGCAGTCAGGATGATAACAAATTCCCACTCTAGACATACTCCACCTAATTCAGAACCTTAAAACTACTCACCAAAAAAAATATTCATACCTATTCATGTGCCTTCTACATACATAAAACTCTACATGCTAATATCAACCCTGCGCTCAGAATTCTCCTTAACAACTTTAATAGGTCCCACGAACATGAACAAGACACAGATCACTATTTGACATACCCGAGTCCATACTAACCAATGTAAAAATTCTATGCACATAAAGGTGCCCCAGAATCTGGAATTCATTACCAGCAAATATCAAGTTAACCTTGTCGGAAAATCAATTCAAGACTTCTCAAAATCACCTACTCACCCTATACTAAATACTCATACTGTAACAAACTCTAAACCCAATATTTTACTTAAGATGATCTCAATTTGATATGTTCATCCCCCTTTAACACTTGTTGCAATTCCATATCATCATATTGTCATTTAAAATCTTATAGTATCATCATTTTCTTAATTTGGAATAAAATATATATCTAGAAGAAACTCTAAAAAAAAATTTCTAGTATTGTTATTATACTAGTATAGCATCAACATACTGTAACTTGAAATAAATTATACAACTAGATTAAACTCAACCAATTTCTCTTGTATTGTCTTTTAATAGTATGTATAACCATATTATAATTTAAATAATACAGAACTAGAATAAACTCAATCAATTTCTTTAGCTTTAAAGTACTTAGTGAATAAGTCTCTAGAATAAACTGCCCCTAATGCCATGGCATGCCAGTGGCTCTCCTTGCATTACAGTTTTATAATTGTAACTACCAATAACATTGTACACTTGTAACATGCATAGAAATAAAAATTATTATTATTATTATTATTATTATTATTATTATGTTCTTGGCTCCGAGGTCCCTACCGCTTCCCATACTGTCCACCTCCTTCCTCTACTCACTGCACAATTCTGAGTCTACACGTCCCGTCCTTCACCTAAACCTCAGCGCCCCTTCTTCTCATAAGCCCGGCAAAATCCCTACTGCCAGGTTCTTCGCCTCCGACTAGTTCTGTGAACGTGTGGAGGTTCATCCTCCTCCTCATACACTACCTTCATCCCCTGTCCCCTCCCAAGCCCTATGACACTTTCCTCTTCTATCTCCTCGTCCTCTACTTTAGTACAGTCTATAGACTCCTGATAGTTGCTCTCTTCTTCCATTTCTAATGTAGTCCCACATTCTGCATCTTTGACTTCCAAACACTGGAAACTATTGCAGAATATATTTCAGAGACTGACCGATGATGGAATATCCACCTGAGGTTCCTCATCTCTTCGTCTTAACTCCCTTCCTTCACAACGTCCTCCTCCTCTCTGATTACAGGTCTTCCGCTGCCTCCACACGGGGACTTTTCTAACCTTAGTCCATAGATTCCTCTCACTTCCACTGATTTTTCTCTCCATAAACATGGCTTATTTGCAGTGGAATATCCGAGGCCTCAGGGGTAACCGGGGTGAACTTCAGGTGTTGCTCTCCCAGTTTTCCCCTGTTGGGTCTGTTTGCAAGAACCCAAAAATTACAATCCACTGTTATCAGGCCCTTTTCAGGCTATGATTTGTTATATTCATTGGATCCTTTTTCCGATGGAACCTTTAACGAAAGTGCTCTTCTTATACGCACTGGTGTTCCATACCATCAGCTCTATGTCCCTTCTTCCCTATTACACCGCAGCCCGTATCCACTTGAATAAGTGGTATACACTCTGTTCTTTTTATCTCTCCCTTCACGGGCATTGTCTATCCCAGATGTTGATTTTCTGGTTTCTTCCTAACCCCACCCCTTCTATTACTTGGCGATTTTAACGCACACCATTTCTCTGGGAGGGCGACTGTGACTCCCGTGGCATTCAGTTGGAGGCATTTCTTGCTTCTCTTCCCCCCCATGTTTTTAAAAACGGGTACTCCTACCCATTTTGATCCTCGAACTCATTCTTTCTCCTGTATCGGCTCTCCATCTGCTCTTCCTCAACAGTCCTTGACTTCACCTGGTCTGTCCTCCCAGACTTACATGACAGCGATCATTTCCCAATCATCCTTAAGTCCTCTGTTTCTCCACCTCCTCATTACGCTGGCAATTTGACCGGGAAATGGGACCTTTACACACATCTTACTGCCTTTCATGAGGTTCCTACCTCGTCCTCCATTGATGAGGTTTTACATCTCTTTTCGTCCTCCATCTTCACAGCGGCTTCACATTCTATTCCCCAAACCTCGTGCAAGCATCCTCAGAAATGCGTGCCTTGGTGGTCTCCTGCTTGTGCTCGGGCAGTGTGTTTGAAACGCGCTGCATGGGGCAGGTATCGGTATAACAGACCCACAGAGAGACTCCTTGATTTTAAGCAGAAGAGAGCTATTGCTCGCCGCGTCATACGTGATGCTAAACGCACTTGCTGGCGAGATTACGTTTCTACTGTCACTTCGGCTTCATTGATGAGTGCAGTCTGAAAGAAAGTGCGGAAATTAAGTGGTAAATTCTCCCCTGACCCGGCACCTGTTCTTCAGGTTGCTGGTGTTGATATAGCACACCCTCTTGCCATTGCCACTGAAATTGGTAATCATCTCGTCCACATTACTCAGGGGCTCCATCTATGCCCCTCGTTCCTTTCTTCTAAGTCTGCCAGTTAGTTAAAGCCCTTAGATTTTTCTTCTCTTAGAGAAGAATCCTATAATGTGCCTTTTACCCTTCAAGAACTGGAGGCAACACACTCTGCTTGCCGATCATCGGCAGCTGGGCCAGACGGCATACATATTCGTATGCTACAGTATTTACATCAGTCTGCTCTTACTGTCCTCTTACGACTCTTTAATCTCATATGGTCGCAAGGAGTTCTTCCCCAGCTGTGGAAGTCTGCTATTGTTCTCCCTTTTCCTCTCACTACCATCCCATCGCTCTTACCAGTGCAGTTTGCAAGGTGATGGAACGTTTGATGTGGTATTTAGAGACTCACAATAGTCTCTCCCCTAGTCAATATGGCTTCCGTAAGGGCCGTTCTGCCATTGACCCCTTACTGCGCTTGGATACGTATATTCGTAATGCCTTTGCGAATAACCATTCGGTTATCGCTATCTTTTTCGACCTTGAGAAGGCTTATGACACAACTTGGAGATATAATATCTTGGCCCAGGCCCACTCTTTAGGCCTCCGAGGCAACCTACCATTCTTTCTTAAGGCCTTCTTAACTGACAGACATTTCCGGGTCCGGGTTAGTAATGAACTCTCCCCGGAATTTGTCCAAGCTGAAGGTGTCCCCCAGGGAAGTGTTCTGAGCACAACACTCTTTCTGCTTGCTATAAATAATCTGGCATCTGTTCTCCCATCCAATATTTGGTCATCGCTCTATGTGGATGACTTTGCTATAGCTTGTGCAGGTGCTGACTGTAACCTCATTGCAGTTTCCCTACAGCATGCCATCAACCGGGTTTCTGATTGGGCCACCACTCACGGGTTTAAATTTTCTAGTGGCAAAACTCATCAAATTACGTTTACTAGACGTTCAGTGGTCTCTGATCATCCATTGTACCTAAACGGCTCCCGTATCCCAGAACGTGATACAGTCAGGTTTCTCGGCCTCCTGTTCGACCGTCGATTGTCCTGGAAACCTCACATTACCTCTCTGAAGGCAACTTGTCACACCAGGCTGAACCTTCTTAAAACCCTGGCACATCTTTCATGGGGGGCTGATCGTAGAACTCTCCTTCGCCTACATTCAGCCCTAATTTTGTCGAAACTCGATTATGGTGACCAGATATATTCGGCGGCCTCCCCTGCTACTCTTTCCATCCTTAATCCCATTCATCACCAGGGAATACGCTTATGCCTTGGTGCATTTCGTTCTTCCCCGGTTGAGAGCCTCTATGTAGAAGCGAACATTCCATCCTTATCCGATCATCGTGATGCACATTGCATTCGCTATTTTGTTCGCTCTCATGACCTCCGCAATCCTTCCATGTATAGGATTGTTACAGATGTTAGTAGGCGCTCTTTATTTGTTCGCCGCCCCTGCTTACGTCATCCCTTTTCTCTTCGTCTACATTCACTCCTGTCTTCCCTTCAGCTCCCACCTCTATATGTTATTGTGACATCTCCCAATCCCCTGCCCCCTTGGGAAGCTCCTGCTGTCCGTGTCTGTTCTATTCCTCTACCTTGCGCGAAAGCCCAACTACCTACGGCGGCTTCTCGCTCTTTCTTTCTAGACCATTTCCATTCTCATTCCCATGCCATCGCAGTATACACCGATGGTTCAAAGTCATCTGACGGCGTCGGATTCGCAGCAGTGTTTCCGGACAGCGTCGTACGAGGGCATCTATTACCCTCGGCTAGCATATTTATGGCTGAATTGTATGCCATTCTTGTGGCACTTATCCGTATTGCATCTATGCCTGTGTCACCATTTGTGGTCGTTTCAGACTCCCTTAGTGCTTTACAGGCTATCCGTAAAATTGATACACCTTACCCCCTAGTTCTTCGTATCCACCTTTGGTTACGCCGTATCTTTAGCAAGCATAAAGATATTGTCTTTTGTTGGGTCCCTGGTCATGTTGACGTACAGGGCAATGAACAGGCAGACACTGCTGCGCGGTCAGCAGTACATGACCTTCCAGTTTCATATAGAGGTGTTCCTTTCACGGACTATTTTGCGGTCATTGCTACCCACCTTCGCACCCGTTGGCAACAACGCTGGTCTGACCTGATGAATAACAAACTTCATTCTATTAAACCGGTTATAGGTTTCTGGCCTTCTTCTTGTCACCAATGTCGAGGTTGGGAGACTACACTCTCCCGTCTTCGCATCAGCCACACTCGTCTTACTCATGGGTATCTCATGGAGAGGCTCCCTGCCCCTCTCTGTGAGCACTGTCAGGTTCCAGTGTCTGTTCGACATATTCTGTTGGACTGCCCACTCTATCAACGAGCACGCAGAATTTACCTCAAACGGCGTCTTCGCTCTTCGGCCCTTTCTTTACCTTCCTTTCTTGCAGATGGACCCTCCTTTAATCCTGACTCTGTCGTTGACTTTTTGACAGAAACTGACTTACTACACAAACTCTGAAGATTATACCTCTAGCACCTCCCTCAGTCCCTTCTACCTTGATCTCTTGCTATCCACCATCCTGCTGCACTCCATACCCTACTAATCATCCATCTCCCTCTTACAACCCATTCTCCCTGCATCCTGCAATAACCTGCAGCGCTGTATAACCCCTGTGGTTTAGCGCTTCTATTTGATTATAATAATAATACACTCCCTGCATGCCTGCTACACTCCCTGCATGCCTGCTACACTCCCTGCATGCCTGCTACACTCCCTGCATGCCTGCTACACTCCCTGCATGCCTGCTACACTCCCTGCATGCCTGCTACACTCCCTGCATGCCTGCTACACTCCCTGCATGCCTGCTACACTCCCTGCATGCCTGCTACACTCCCTGCATGCCAGCTACACTCCCTGCATGCCTGCTACACTCCCTGCATGCCTGCTACACTTCCTGCATGCCTGCTACACTCCCTGCATGCCTGCTACACTCCCTGCATGCCTGCTACACTCCCTGCATGCCTGCTACACTCCCTGCATGCCTGCTACACTCCCTGCATGCCTGCTACACTCCCTGCATGCCTGCTACACTCCCTGCATGCCTGCTACACTCCCTGCATGCCTGCTACACTCCCTGCATGCCTGCTACACTCCCTGCATGCCTGCTACACTCCCTGCATGCCTGCTACACTCCCTGCATGCCTGCTACACTCCCTGCATGCCTGCTACACTCCCTGCATGCCTGCTACACTCCCTGCATGCCTGCTACACTCCCTGCATGCCTGCTACACTCCCTGCATGCCTACTACACTCCCTGCATGCCTACTACACTCCCTGCATGCCTGCTACACTCCTTGCCTCTATGCCTGCCTGCCTTGAATTCTATCGTGTTTCTCACTTTCTTTACCAAAGGAACTTTACTAGGAACTTTCTTGGGAGCCATGGTTACTTATTTCGCAGTTGCACTGACAAAAAACAATGGAAAACAAGCGAAATGTTTGGATGAATGAGCAGAAGCTTCCTTAAGCACAGAGAGACACAGCCAAACTGAAGCGTAAGCGGCCCCAGCCGGCAGACGGACGCGTCCCATACGGCCGCTAACCGGGAGCCGTAAAACCGGCCGCTAACCGAGTTAGCCGCTAACAGGAATGGCCGCTAACCGAGGGTTCACTGTATATCACCGAGACCGCTAACTTCGTAATTCCATAAGTTTTCCATCAAATTTCGTACTTTTGATGTCATTACCATCGGGAAAAGATTCTCTATCATTTCATAAGAATTTTTTTTTTCAAATTCTTTAACACTGAGAGTGAGTTCAGGATCAGGGGTCTCGACAGTGAAAGGGTTAAATGCCGCAGATTTTTTTTTTATAAAATTTTCTACTACAAACAATCAGCAGTTATTCACAGCAAAGAGATTTATAAATACTATGAGAGAAGAAAAGAATCATCTCAGAGACTGATAGATTAATCACCAAGAGATCAAGCAGGAAGTAGGATATATGATATATACGGATATACTATAACAAATCTGTTACAAAAGAACATCAAGGAGAAATAATTATTCACACAACACAGTTATGAACTGATGAGACACTGAACCTATGCACTTTGCAAAGGAGTGCTGAAGTGTGAATAAGGTAACTTTTGTGAAGGAATTCAGATTAGCTAGTCTAGAGTCCTGGAGCAGGGAAGGGCAGTGCATGCACTCTGAGGGAGGGGTTATCTGTGGGTAATCTGACTGTGTCTTCAACACACTTTTGAATGATGATGAATGTGTTTTCTTTGGGTCACCTTGCTTTGGTGGGAGACCAACCATCAAGTTTAAAAAAAAAAAAAAAACCTAGTCAAACAGTAAGGGAAAGAGAACAAACATTATAAGAACATAGGTACAGTGGTACTTCGACTTACGATGCTATCATCTTACGTTATATTCGATAACCGATATTTATAACGTAAGAAATTTGAATGCGACTTACGTTGTTTGATTCGTCTACCGACATTCGTACCGGACGTGTCCGCTTGGCGCCCAGCTGAGCGCGCACTCCAGGGAGCGTCAGTGTGCTATTGTTTACAAGTGAGAGCGACCACCCACCCACACCCACGCATTCATACCAGTATACAGTGGACCCTCGGTTAACGAAATTAATCCGGTCCAGGAGCTATTACTTAATCTGAATCTTTCGTTATCTGAAACCTTATTTCCCATAAGAAATAATGTAAATACAATTAATTCGTTCCACAAAAAAATAATCACTCAAAAAAAAAAAAAAAAAAAAATTTACTTACCTTTATTGAAGAGTTGCAAGCATCTGGAAGGTAGAGTTGCTGACAGGGGCAGGGTGTTAATGGTTGGAAGGGAAATCCCCCTCCAAAAGGACTTCAGGTAACAAGTCCCTCTCTGGGGTTACTTCCCTTCTTTTTTAATGCATGAATGCTCATCCTGCATGCCGCTACACTCCCTGCATGCCTGCTACACTCCCTGCATGCCTGCTACACTCCCTGCATGCCTGCTACACTCCTGCATGCCTGCTACACTCCCTGCATGCCGCTACACTCCCTGCATGCCTGTACACTCCTGCATGCCTGCTACACTCCCTGCATGCCTGCTCACTCCTGCATGCCTGCTACACTCCCTGCATCGCCTCCTGCATCCTGACACTCCTGCATGCCTCTACACTCCCTGCATGCTGCTACACTCCCTGCATGATGCTACGCTAGCTCCCTGCATGAATGCTACACTCCTGCATGAATGCTACACTCCTCATGAATGCAATTGCATAAGCTACCTTCTGCATGAATGCTACACTCCTCCATGAATGCTACCACTGGGGTGCCACTAGGAAGCTTCTTGGACCCATGGTGACTTATTTCACAGTGACAATCACTAAACCACCAAAAAGACACCAAATATATTGTGAATCTTTGAAAGAGCGCGCTAGGTAATGTTCTCTCAATGGTAAACAACGCTTTACTGGTGTCCTGCGCTTGCGCGAGCAGGCGGACACGTCTAATACCTTTCGGTAACCGAGGAATTTTTCGCTAACCGATTCCGAAAAAGCTTACGTTTCCGAAACTTTTGTTAACGGGACCTTTCGTTAACCGAGGGTCCACTGTATTGTCATTATTCCACTGTTTTTAGTGCTTGCAACTGCTAAATAAGCCACCATGGGCCCCAAGAAAGCTCCTAGTGCCAAGCCTGTGGTAAAGAATGTGCAGGGAGGAAGCATTCATGCAGGAGTGTAGCATTTATGCAGGGAGTGTAGCAGGCATGCAGGGAGTGTAGCAGGCATGCAGGGAGTGTAGCAAAGATGCAGAGAGTGTAGCAGGGATGCAGGGAGTGTAGCAGGCATGCAGAGAGTGTAGCAGGGATGCAGGGAGTGTAGCAGGCATGCAGGGAGTGTAGCAGGCATGCAGGGAGTGTAGCAAAGATGCAGGGAGTGTAGCAAGGATGCAGGGAGTGTAGCAAGGATGCAGGGAGTGTAGCAAGGATGCAGGGAGTGTAGCAAGGATGCAGGGAGTGTAGTAGGCATGCAGGGAGTGTAGCATTCATGCAGGGAGTGTAGCATTCATGCAGGGAGTGTATCATTCATGCAGGGAGTGTAGCATTCATGCAGGGAGTGTAGCATTCATGCAGGGAGTGTAGCATTCATGCAGGGAGTGTAGCATTCATGCAGGGAGTGTAGCATTCAAAGAAAAAGGCCAGTAACCCAAGAAAAGAACTTGGTACCTGAGTGTTAATGGAAGGATTCCCTTCCAAACACTAGCATACTACTCCACCTTCTCCCTCCTCCACACATCAACAACTCTTCAATAAATGTAAGTGACATGTTATTGTTCATTATTTGCATGCTTATTTAGATATTCTTTATTAAATTATTTATTATTTAATGTCCAAAAGTTCTAAAAAATATTTTATTTAACTACTTTTGGAAGTCTTGGACGGATTAAATTTATTTCCATTATTTCTTATGGGGAAAATTGATTCGTCTAACGATTGTTTCGTCTTAAGATATGCCCTCTCTGACGGATTAATATCGTAAGTCGAGGTACCACTGTATATAAAATTAGAGGATATGAAAAAGACAGAAAACAAAATTTGGAACCCATATCACAGAAAACAAGAATCTAGAATTTTTAATTAACCCTTTGGATGTGCTCATAGTATACTGTATTATAGATTGGCCCTTTCAGACTTTTTTACAATTATGATTTTTGACATAACTCAAATTTTTTGAGTTTTTTAAAGCAAGTCCAAACATTCATTATTTCCTCTTATGGGCAATTGAGAAATACCCTCTCCCAAGTCTAAAACTTCAATATATACAATGCTTCACATCTTCCTCCTCACTCTCCCCAGGAAGGAGTTATGAGTCTGAGTCCCTGAGGAAGATAGACTTCTACTATTGGCAGGAGGAACCAAAATTTATTTCATGCTCCATGATAAGGCTTAATAATTATCAAAAAGTGAGTACTATTCAGGTTATAAGAATAACAAAGGGTAAAAAAATAAGATACACAGTAAATCAATAGAAAATACTGTACAGTACAGTGGACCCTCGGTTTTTGTTGAAAATTCTTTCCAGAATGCTGTTTGAGTGCCGTTACCGAACGAATTTGTTCCCATAAGGATAAATGTAAATTAGATTAGTCATTTCAGATCCCCAAAATTACACTTACAGAAGCAATTACGAAAATACACTTACATAATTGTTCGAGTTTGGAGATGAACGAAAACCGAGGGTCCACTGTACGTATATGTATATGTAATATATATACACCTCCTTTGTTTTGCAAGATCAAAGAATGCACAGGTTCACAGGTACACTGCTTATTCTAATACACTCTTCACAAAATATGGTACAAGAAACCCACACCATGTTGTGAAATTGGTATTAAAAAAAAAAACAGTTCATGTGTGAAAATATCCATTCTTTGTCTGCGCAAAACAAAGGAGAGGAGTAATTCATTTCAAATGGAGGTCAATGTCTGGAATGAACTCCAAAGAAAAGGTACTCTGAGAAACAACTACTGGAAATTTAAAAAAAAAAATTATAGAAGATGAATTAACTAGATATGACACCTTAAGCATACATATACTACTCCTGTAGCTACAAATAGACAATTTCACAGGCTGCTCAACTTACAATACAAAAACTAGTAGCATTTTAATAAAGAAACTAGCAGCATATTAATTCCTGTACATTTCCTTTTCCAAAATATACTTGCCTATAAAATCTAATTAACCCTTAAACGGTCCAAACATATTTATACGTTAGTACTGCTACTGCCCCAAACGTATACCTGGAGAGAGTTCCAGGGGTCAACGCCCCTGCGGCCCGGTCTATGACCAGGCCTCATGTTGGATCAGAGCCTGATCAACCAGGCTGTTACTGCTAGCCGCACGCAGTCCAACGTACGAACCACAGCCTGGCTGGTCAGGTACCGACTTTAGGTGCCTGTCCAGTGCCTACTTGAAGACAGCCAGGGTTTTGTTGGTAATCCCCCTGATGTATGCTGGGAGGCAGTTGAACAGTCTTGGGCCCCTGACACTTATTGTGTTGTCTCTCAACGTGCTAGTGGCACCCCTGCTTTTCATTGGGGGATGTTACATCGCCTGCCGAGTCTTTTGCTTTCGTAGGGAGTGACTCATGTGCAAGTTTGGTACTAATCCCACGAGAATTTTCCATGTGTATATAATAATGTATCTCTCCCGCCCGCGTTCTAGGGAGTACAGGTTTAGGAACTTCAAGCGTTCCCAGTAATTGAGGTGGTTTATCGCACTTATGCGTGCCGTGAAGGTTCTCTGCACATTTCCTAGGTCAGCAATTTCACCTGCCTTGAAATGTGAAGTTAGTGTGCAGCAATATTCCAGCCTAGATAGAACAAGCGACCTGAAAAGTGTCAACATGGGCTTGGTATCTCTGGTTTTGAAGATTCTCATTATCCATCCTGTCATTTTTCTAGCAGATACGATTGCTACGGTGTTATGGTCCTTGAAGGCGAGATCCTCCGACATGATCACTCCTAGGTCTTTGACATTAGTTTTTCGCTCTATTGTGTGGTTGGAATTTGTTTTGTACTCCAATGAGATTTTAATTTCTTCACATTTTCCATATCTGAGTAATTTAAATTTCTCATCATTGAACTTCATATTGTTTTCTGCAGCCCATTTAAAGATTTGGTTTATGTCTGCTTGGAGTCTTGCAGTGTCTTTAACGGTGGACACTCATACAGATTCGGGTGTCATCTGCAAAGGAAGACATGGCACTGTGGCTTATATCCCTGTCTATGTCCGTTATGAGGATGAGAAACAGGATGGGAGCGAGTACTGTGCCTTATGGCACAGAGCTTTTCACTGTAGCCGCCTCAGACTTTACTCTGTTGACTACTACTCTTTGTGTTCTACTTGTTAGGAAATTATAGATCCATCTACCCACTTTTCCTGTTATTCCTTTATCACGCATTTTGTGTGCTATTACACCATGGTCACACTTGTCGAAGGCTTTTGCAAAGTCTGTGTATATAACATCTGCATTTTGTTTGTCTTCTAGAGCATCCAGAACGTTGTCGTAGTGGTCCAGTAGTTGGGACAGACAGGAGCGACCTGCTCTAAACCCATGCTGCCCTGTGTTGTGTAATTGATGGGTATCTAGATGAGTGGTGATCTTGCTTCTTAGAACCCTTTCAAAGATTTTTATGATATGGGACGTCAGCGATATTGGTCTGTAGTTCTTTGCTATTGCTTTACTGCCCCCTGCTCCCTCTCCATAGGATGTTAAAAGCACGTGATAGGGGCTTCTTGCAGTTCTTGATTAACATGGAGTTCCATGAGTCTGGGCCTGGAGCGGAGTGCATGAGCATGTCATTTATTGCCTTTTCAAAGTCATTTGGCGTCAGGGTAATGTCAGATAGGCATGCATCTGCCAAGTTCTGTGGCACTCTTATAAAAAATTCATTTAGGTCTTCGACTTTGTCTGGTTAGTGGCTCGCTAAAAACTGAGTCATACTGGGACTTTAGTAACTCACTCACTTCCTTGCTGTCATCTGTGTAGGACCCATCCCGTTTAAGTAGGGGCCCAATACTGAATGTTGTTCTTGACTTTGATTTTGGGTTTCTTTCAATTTCATTTATGGCTTTTAGGTCTAACTGCATTTCTTGATTCCTGTAAGATTCCTTTAGTTTTAATTCGATGTTTGCTATTTCTCTGACCAGTGTCTCCCTACGTTATATTTTTCCCTGCCTCTAAATTTGCACGATTGGCCTGAGATGCCTGGTCAGCATCGGTGTGCCATATTAAAAAAAATCTGGGACCACTTAGTACCTTGTGGGAGCACCAGTTAAATTGAGGGCCAGCTAGAGCAAACAACGGGGCAAACACCATAGATTCACTGATGTCTTGTCATATTAACCCTTCCCTTTTAAGTAGAAAGTGATGTCGGCAGGCTGGCTGGCTACCTGCTTGGCCACCTGGCTGGCCAGCAGCTGGTTGGCCACCTGGCTGGCCAGCAGCTGGCTGGTCAGCTGGGTACCTGATTGGCTGTCTATCTCTGTCTGTATCTGTCTCTTTGTCTCTGTCTCTATTTCACAGGAACACATACATAAATACAATTATACCTAGTGTAAATTACGTAGGATAACTAAAAAAATCCACACAAAGTGTTATACTGTGCTTGTGATCTGCGTAATACCAGTTGGTTTATGAGCTACTCTCTGAGACAAGCAGACAGAAAGGAGAAAACACACAGGCAGACAGAAAGACACACACACACAGACAGAATGACAGACAGACAGATAATGGGAAATAAAACAAATAAATGGGAAAGTAGTGTAAGCTCATCAAATGTCATCACTGTAATTACTGGACTGATTAGAAAAGATAAGACTACCCTCACCCCTCATCAAATGTCACCAGTCATTATTATTGGAGATCAGATGAGATAAGGCAGCGACACAAATCTTACATAATGCTTCAAGGGAACTTTATTATTATTCACTATTATTATTATTATTATACACTATCATTATTATTATTATTTTTATGCACTATCATTATTATTATTATTTTTAGGCACTATCATTATTATTATTATTTGAGTACAATTTCAGTACCTAATATTAGTGTCAGAACAAAGACTGGCTATGAAATCACAAGAAGTACTATAAATTGTAATTATCAGAACATAAAAATTATATAAAATAATAAAAAAAAGAGAAAAAAGGTATATCGGCAACAATTCTGCAAGCGGCAGGACTCCTGTTGCTGTCAGGTGAGCATCCAGTGCCAACTTCTCCGCCTCATATCTCGGTAAGTACTGACCCAAAAAAAAAAATTTTTATCCTATAACACTTAGAAAAATGTGCTCTTTATTTCTATAAAAAAAAATTCAAAATATTCGGGGCACTGGGCATGCGAACGTATATATACGTTTGGACCGTTTAAGGGTTAAACAGCATTGCAAATAATACAGTTTAATCAAGACAGAGAAAAAGGGTGGAAATCTATTGTGAATGTAAATAATAATGTAACATTTTATATACTGTACTCACCTAAAGTCACAATACGTGCAATGAAAATTAATGTCTTCATATTCATTCATATTTGAAAGTAATGGTCTTTTGCTTATAACTGGAGAAATAAATTCATTCTTTTCTGATTTTTGCTTATACATAGCTTCAATTTTTCTTTTTCTACTATTTGTCTTCTTTACCTCCATCTTCTTTACCTCAGACTTTGGTTTATGTTGGAGCCCTGATAAGCTTTTCGTACAACTATCCTGCTGCAACTTAAAAACGGATCTTGAACTTTTTTCTTCATTTCCATCAGCACATTTGGAGCTTGAAGACTGACTTTCTTTTGGTAATGTATTACTTATTCTTTCCTCAGCTGGAGCTTCCAATGCTGAAAGCCTTTGTAACTGAGAGGGACCAGTTGGGATATTTGCAGATTCAATCTGGCGAGACTGATACTTCTGAGCTACAGCAGATTTTGCCAAGAGAAGATCACTTGTTGATATATCTAATCTTAGGATTTGTATTCCATCAATGGTATACCCTGTCAAAGGCAAAGACTCATTTGATTGTATTGTATCTATGGTAGCTTCTGTACCGGAGCATGCAAAACTCTGAAAGTGGCCTTCCACAAAATCTTTTTGGTGTGCTTCTTCACCTTCACTTCTTTCCTGTTGCTCATCCATCACCTTTTCTTCATCAGATGTGGCAGTGACAAAACTGTCCGGGCATTCAACATTTAACTTTGCTCCAATTACCCCATTATTCATATCATGACTGGCAAAATCTTCCGAAGGGTCCCCATCAATTCCAGAAAATTCTCTCATCTCATAATCCTTAGGAGAATCAGGACAAACGCTTTTCAACTGCAGGAGGCCCTCTGGGCTTGGGGATCTAACTGGTTGTACTGCTGCTTGCCGCTCCATTTCTTCAAGAAGACTGGCATCTTCCTCATCTGATTCCAATAATAATTCCATCTGGCTGTCTTTCATACCACTAAAGATCATGCATCTGTCCATGTTACCATTTAATTAAATCTGAAAAGAGATAAGCATTAGAGATAATTTATATATTTAATTTTTGACAAATTCAGCATTTCAATTCCAATTTTACAAAGCAAACCAAAAAACAAGCACAAACACACACACATGGAGAAGATTATCAGAAGAGTGGTGGAGCACCTAGAAAGGAATGAGCTTATCAACGACAGCCAACACGGTTTCAGGGACTGGAAATCCTGCGTCACAAACCTACTGGAGTTCTATGACAGGGTGACAGCAGTAAGACAAGAGAGAGGGGTGGGTAGACTGCATTTTCTTTGACTGTAAGAAGGTGTTTGACACAGTTCCACACAAGAGATTAGTGCAAAAGCTGGAGGACCAGGCAGGGATAACAGTGAAGGCACTACAATGGATCAGGGAATACCTGTCAGGAAGACAACAGCAAGGCATGGTACGTGGCGAGGTGTCAGAGTGGGCGCCTGTAATGAGCGGGGTGCCACAGTGATCAGTCCTAGGACTGGTGCTGTTTCTCTTATTTGTGAACGACATGATGGAAGGAATAGACTCCAAAGTGTCCCTGTTTGCAGATGATGTGAAGTTGATGAGAAGAATTCAATTGGACGAGGACCAGGCAGAACTACAAAGGGATCTGGACAGGCTGCAGGCCTGGTCCAGCAACTGGCTCCTGGAGTTCAACCCCACCAAGTGCAAAGTCATGAAGATTGGGGAAGGGCAAAGAAGACCACAGACAAGAGTACAGTCTAGGGGGCCAGAAACTACAAACCTCACTCAAGGAAAAGGATCTTGGGGAGAGTATAACACCTGGCACATCTCCTGAGGTGCACATCAACCAAATAACTGCTGCAGCATATGGACACCTAGCAAACCTAAGAACAGCATTCCGACATCTTAATAAGGAATCATTCAGGACCCTGTACATTTTGTACGTTTTGCCCATATTGGAGTATACAGCGCCAGTCTGGAACTCACTGTGAGGGAAAAGTCCATAGATAGGAGTGATGAAAGTGTGAAGGTATGTAGAGTGATGGTTGAGTGGTAGTTTGCTTGTTAAGGTGGGGCGAGTGTCTCGCTGCTGCTATACCCCCCTTTTTACCCGGTGAGAGGTGTAATGCTAGGCTCCGGCCACCGGTTGAAATCATTCGACTGACCACACTCGATCTCACTGTAAGTACTTCACGGCTGCTCGTATCTTCATTATTTTATGTTTAAGAGCTTCACTCTTTAATTATTTTGGAGCTTCACTCATGTTTAACAACATTCACTTCTGCTATGTCCTGCCTTGGTTTTTGGTAGAGTTAATTATTACAGTTTCGCCATTTCTTTTAAAGGCCTTATGCCTACTATGTAAATTAATGCTAGAGTGGTGAGTAATTATTGTGGTTTCTTTCACAGTCCTCTGTTTCCGCTCGGATCATCGGATTCAAGGCTGAGTGGGAGGCCGGCGTACTCACCAATTGAGAAACAGAGTCGTTCTACCAATTCTGCACTACACCAGTAGTACCTCAGTACACACTAGAAACATCAGGCAACTGGACGTCACTAGGGGACAACTTTCAACTGAGTCCCTGACATCATTTGTGACATTGTGGAAGTTTGGAAAACTGTTGTTGGATTTGTGGAAAACATCGAGGCAACAACAACAATACCACCACCACCACGGAGTCATCACATGGATTCATTGCTTCAGTGTTAAGATCACAGCTGTAAATATCTAGCTTTGGATCATATATATATTTTTTTTTGTTTTCATTTTTCTTAAGATAGGATTATTATAATCATATTTACGTATTTATTATTTAAAATTCATTCTATTAAAATAAAGTGTTTATTTTTCTTGTTATTAGTCTTTTTCTATTATACTTTTCCTGAGAAGATTGGCGACAACCTTCACACCCACACCTAGCCAAGTATGTAGGAAAACTAGAGAAAGTGCAAAGGTTTGCAACAAGACTAGTCCCGGAGCTAAGGGGTATGTCATACGAGGAGAGGTTAAGGGAAATTGACCTGACGACACTGGAAGACAGGAGAGATAGGGAGGATATGATAACGACATAAAATACTGAGAGGAATCGACAAGGCGGACAGAGACTGGATGTTCCAGAGATGGGACACAGCAGCAAGGAGTCACAGTTGGAAGTTGAAGACTCAGATGAATCACAGGGATGTTAGGAAGTGATGTAGTGGAGGCAGGATCCATACATAGCTTTAACCCTTTACCAGAGAGGTACGATAAAGCTCATGGAGCGGGAAGAGTGACCTAGTAGCGGCAAGTGAAGAGGTGGGGCCAGGAGCTGTGACTTGACCCCTGCAACCATAACTAGGCGAGTACTAGGTGAGGTGAGAGCACAGTGAAAAGGCAGGGCCAACGGCTGAGACTCGACCTCTGCAACCAAATAAAGGTGAATACACAAATACAAACAGTCTGTATTAGGACCAGTGCTGTTTCCCGTTTATGCAAACTACATACCAAATGGAGTCAAGTCAGAAATATCTCTATTCACTAATGATGTAAAAAGTAATGAGGAGATGACAGACAGCTGAGGGTTTGGGAAGAGGCTACAAAAGGATCTGGACAAACTGTAGGGTTGGTCAGACAAGTAGCTGCTTGAGTTCAACACCAAGAAATGCAGATTATAAACTTGGGAGGGGAGGGAGAGGCTGCTGAACTCATTCAAAATTAGGACCTGGGAGTAAGCATAGTGTCTACCATATCGCCAGAGGCTCACATCTGCAGCCAATGCATTCCTGGCATATCTGAGAATTTGAAGCCATGACCAAGTACAGTGGAACCTCCACTTACGAGTTCCATTACGTGTGAGTTTTCCGAGATACGAGCAGTCGATTGGTCGATTATTTGCTTCCGGATGCAAGCGAAATTTTGAGATGCGAGCAGGCCTCAAGGGAGGTTCCTTGACGCTGGTGTATTGTCTTTTTATTGTATGTATAATCAGATTAAAATTTTAAATAATACAGAACTAGAATAAACTCAATCAATTTCTCTAGCATTAAGTCTTTAGTGAATAAGTCTTTAGAATAAGCTGCCCCTAATGCCATGGCATGCCAGTGGCTCTCCTTGCATTACAGTTTTATAATTGTAACTACCAATAACAATGTACAGTGGACCCCGAGTTTCGTAAACCCCGGAAATCGTACATTTATGTAAGTATAATATTGTAAGTGCTTGTGGAAAAGTATTTTTGGGGGTCTGAAATAGACTAACCTACGTGACATTTTTTCTTAAGGGGGTAAATTCGTTCGGTAATGGCACTTGAGCAGACTTCAGGAGTGAAGTTTTTACGAAACTCGGGGGTCCACTGTACACTTGTAACATGCATTGAAATAAAAATATTATTATATTATTATTATTATTATTATCTAGGGAATTGGATCTGTGCTCCAGTTCCTTAAATTAATAATAATAATAATAATTATTAATATTATTCTTTCTTTCTTCTTTTAACACGTCGGCCGTTTCCCACCGAAGCGGGGTGGCCCAAAAGGAAAAACGAAAGTTTCTCCTTTTACATTTAGTAATATATACAGGAGAAGGGGTTACTAGCCCCTTGCTCCTGGCATTTTAGTTGCCTCTTACGACACGCATGGCTTACGGAGGAAGAATTCTGTTCCACTTCCCCATGGAGAATTAATATTAATATTATATGTAAATGATTTTTGGTAAAAAAAAAAAATTTCTCAGTTGTTTGTTGGACTATCTTATTGAAATTTGGGCAATGTATGATGGAAAGATGCTTCTTAATGTACACCAAAAATGAATGAAATCGGACCATAAATAACAGAGTTTACTTCTCAGCCATTAGCTACCCCTTAGCGGTACTGTATTTTCGTATTTTTATGGTTGTATTCTCGTTTTTTTGGTCTCATTTGATAGAATGGAAGATATATTTTGATTGGTTTCACGACAAAAAGTATACAGTGGTACCTCGAGTTACGATATTTTTTCGTTCGAGAATGCTGTTCAAGTGCCATTACCAAACGAATTTATCCCCATAAGGAATAATGTAAAATAGACTAGTCCTTTTACACCCCAAAATATACTTACAAAAGCATTTAAAAAATAAACTTACATAAAAGGGCGATTTTGGGGACCATCGTAACTCGAGGTACCACTGTATTTAGTTTAGGGTGAGTAGGTGATTTTTGAGAAGAGTCTTAAATTGATTTTCAGACAAGGTTAACTTAATATTTACTGGTAATGAATTCCAGATTCTGGGGCCCTTTATGTGCATAGAATTTTTACATTGGTTGGTATGGACTCGGGGTATGTCAAAAAGTGATCTGTGTCTTGTGTTGTGGTCGTAGGACCTATTAAAGTTGTTGAGGAGAATTTTGAGCAGAGGGTTGATATTAGCAGAATTCTTCCTCCGTAAGCCATGCGTGTCGTAAGAGGCGACTAAAATGCTGGGGGCAAGGGGCTAGTAACCCCTTCTCCTGTATATATTACTAAATGTAAAAGGAGAAACTTTCGTTTTTCCTTTTGGGCCACCCCGCTTCGGTGAGAAACGGCCGACGTGTTGAAAGAAGAAGAAGAAGAATAGGCACATGAATAGGTATGAATGTTTTCTACGGTGAGTAGTTTTAGAGTTTTGAATATTGGTGGAGTATGCTGTCTAGAGTGGGAATTTGTTATCATCCTGACTGCAGCCTTTTGCTGGATTATGAGTGGTCTAAGGTGATTTAATGTTGTTGAGCCCCATGCACAGATTCCATAGGTGAGATAAGGGTAGATAAGTGAATGATATAGTGCAAGGAGAGCTGATTGTGGCACATAATAGCGTATCTTTGATAACATGCATACTGTCTGAGATTTTCTTGGAAATTTGTTGTATGTGTGTTTGGAATTTAAGACTACAGTCAAGGTGGATTCCTGGGAATTTTCCCTCTGAGTCTTGTGATGGGTGAACCATTGAGCGTTATGTTAAGTGGAACATTTGTGGCTTTGTTTCCAAACTGAATGAAGTAGGTGTTGCAAGTATTCAGAGTAAGCTTGTTTGTCGTCATCCATGTTGATATTTTCTGTAATTCGGCATTAACAGTATGGCCAGTATGACTGGATTTGGGTGAGAAAGACATATGTTGTGTCATCTGCAAATAATATGGGTTTTAGTAGTTGTGATGCAATCGGTAGGTCATTTATGTAAATGAGGAATAGGAGTGGCCCCAGGACATTTCCTTGAGGGACTCCGACTGTAATTTGTTGTGTAGAAGAGTTTGCTCCATTTGTAAACACGTATTGGCTTCTGTTGCTAAGGTATGACTTTAGGTAGTTCAGTGGGTGCGCCCTTATACTAGTATGCTAATTTTGTGAGCAGTAAATCATGGTCGACTGTATCAAAAGCTTTGCGTAGGTCTATGAAGATTCCCAGCGGGACTTCTTTCTTCTCAAGTGCAGTGTACATTAACTCTAACATGTGTATAATAGCATCGTTTGTGCTCTTGTTGGTCCTGAATCCAAATTGACGGGTTGAGTACATTGTGTGAGACGAGGTAGGAATAGATCTGTCTATGAATTAATTTTTCAAAGTGGGCGAAATCGCCAATGCGTAAATATCGCCGATACAGCTAACTTCGCGTGAGCATAATTCCATTAGTTTTCCATCAAATTTCATCATTTTGTTGTCGTTATGATCGGAAAAAAAGATTCTCTATCATTTCATAAGAAAAAATAATTTTTTTTTTTTTTTCAAATTTTCCGACCGAGAACAAGTTTGGGAGAGGGCCTCTCGAAACTCAAAGGGTTAAAAATTTATATATTCCCTACATCTCTTGATGTACCAGTTACTGTAATTATTATTTATGAACAGAAATCAATCTTGTATAATCACAAGTAAAATAATAAGAATTGCTAACTTTCTATGAAATGCATAACAAAATTTATTTAACCCTTAAACGGTCCAATCGTATATATACGTTCTTACCGCTACTGCCCCAAACGTATATTTACGTTTTATTTTTCATGCCTCCAAATTTGGCATGATTGGCCTGAGATGCCTGGTCAGCATAGAATGGGTCCTAACACTCGGTGTGCGCCATATTAAAAAAATCTGGGACAACTTAGTACCTTGTGGGAGCACCAATTAAATTGAGCACCAATTAAATTGAGCACCAGCTAGAGCAAACACTGAGTCAAACACCAAGGATTCACTGATGTCATGTCATATTAGCACTCCCCTTTTAAGTGGAAAGTGATGTCGGGAGGCTGGCAGGCCAGATGGCTGGCTGGCTGGCTGGCCACCTGGCTGCCAGCAGCTGGCTTGCCAGCTGGGTACCTCATTGGCTGTCTCTGTATCCGTCTGTCTGTCTGTATTTATCTGTCTATCTCACAGGAACACATACGTAAATACAATTATACCAAGTGTAAATTACCTTGGATAACTGCGTAATTACCTAGTGAGCAGCGTAATACCAGTTGTTTCATGAGCTACTCTCTGAGACAAGCAGACAGAAAGGAGACGACACACAGACAGACAGAAAGACACACAGACAGACAGACAAGTTTGAGTAACCAATAAAGTGAAGCAGTGTAAGCTCATCAATGTCATCACTGTAATTACTGGACTGATAAGAAGAGATAAGACTACCCTCACACCCATCAAATGTCACCAGTCCTCATTAGTGAAGATCAGATGAGATAAGGCAGCAACACATATCTTACATAATGCTTAGGGGGGAAATTTATTATATTTATTATTATTATTATTATTATTATTATTATTATTATTATTATTATTATGCACTATCATTATTAATATTATTATTATTATTATGCACTATTATTATTATTATTATTATTATGCACTATCATTATTATTTGAGTACAATTTCAGTACCTAATATTAGTTTCAGAACACAGATTGGCTATGAAATCACAAGAACTACTATAAATTGTAATTATCAGAACATAAAAAATATATAAAATAATAAAAAAACGAGAAAAAAAGGTATATCAGCAATGATTCTGCAAGTGGCAGGGCTCCTGTTGCTGTCAGGTGAGCATCCAGTGCCAACTTCTCCGCCTCATATCTCGGTAACTACTAACCCTAGATTTCTTTTTTTTATCCTGGAGTTTACCTGGAGAGAATTCCAGGGGTCAACGCCCCTGCGGCCCGGTCTGTGACCAGGCCTCATGTTGGACCAGAGCCTGATCAACCAGGCTGTTACTGCTGGCCGCACGCAGTCCAACGTACGAACCACAGCCTGGCTGGTAAGGTACCGACTTTAGGTGCCTGTCCAGTGCCTGCTTGAAGACAGCCAGGGGTTTGTTGGTAATCCCCCTTATGTATGCTGGGAGGCAGTTGAACAATCTTGGGCCCTGACACTTATTGTGTTGTCCTCAACGTGCTAGTGGCACCCCTGCTTTTCATTGGGAATATGTTACACCCCGCCAAAGTTTTTTTTTGTTTTTAGGGAGGTTTTTTGGTGTAAGTTTGGTACTAACCCCTCGAAAATTTTTTTCCAATTTATATAACAATGATTTTTCCCCTGCTTTCTGGGGAGTACAGGTTTAGAAACTTCAACCCGCCCAGTAATTGAGGTGGTTTATGGGAAAGTTATGCTTATGAAGGTTCTCTGCACATTTTCAATTCAGCAATTTACCTGCCTTAATTTGTGCAAAGTGTGCAGCAATATTCCACCAGAGAGAACAAGCGTTTTGTGGTGTCAACAATGGGCTTTGCACCCCGGGTTTTTAAAGGGTTTTCTCATTATCCATCCTTTTATTTTTCTAGCTTTGGCATTACTTTAATGGTCCTTGAAGGTGAGATCCTCGGGACAGGGATCACCCCGGTTTTTTGACATTAGTTTTTCGGGGTTTTTATTTGTGGTTGGAATTAGTTTTGTAATCCATGAGATTTTTAAATTTCCCCACGTTTTTCCCTATCTATAATTTAAATTTTCATCATTGAACTTTCATATTGTTTTCTGCAGCCCATTTTTAAAAATTTGGGGTTTATGTTTTTGTTTTGGGGTTTTTTTGAAAATGCCTTAACCGGGGGAAGCACTGTTCTGATTTTGGGGAAGACACGGGATGTACCTTAACCCGCCCAAACCCGAAGAGGAAAAAAGGGGAAAGGATGGGACAGCTTTCCTTGTGGGGTTTTCACATTGCTGTTTTAAAATTTATTTTATATCTTTGGTTTTAAAATTTTAAGGGAAATTTAAAATCCATCACCAACTTTTTCCCGTTATTTTTCATCACGATTTTGTTGGGAACAACCCCAAAATCACCCCAAAAGGTTTTTTAAAATCTGGGATATAAATTTATTCCCGGTTTTTCCTTTTGGGGGTCCATAGGGTTTGGGGCAGGGGATTTGTTTTTAACCCCGGGTCCCTGGGTTTGTAATTTATTTACTAGATGAACTTTGCTTTTTAGAACCCCTTTTAAAAATTTTTATGATAGGGACTTTTGCGCTTTTTGGGGGGGTTTTTGCCATTGTTTTTCGCCGCCTTTTGGGGGGGCAAGCGTTGTTTTTGTTTAAAGGGGACATTCCGGCCATGTCCCCCTTTCCCGGGGTGTTAAAACACGGGATAGGGGTTTTGGTTCTTGATAACACTTAGTTCCCTGATGGGGGGTGGAGCCAAAGGGGATGTCAATTTTCGCCAAAACCGGGGGCTGGTAAAAGTCGATAATTTGGCCAACCCTTTTGGAATCAAAAAAATTTATTTAGGTCTTCAATTTTTGGTTTGCACTCACTAAAATTTTTTCCAAATAATTTTTAATTATCATTTCCTTTTCAAAGGGACCCTTGTTTTAGTGGGGCCCCAAAAATAGTTGTTTCACTTTGTTTTCATAAGAAAAGAAATACTTTGGGGGTTTTTTTCAATTTCATTTATGGCTTTTTGTTCTTGATTTTTTATTCCCGTGATTTTTTATAGTTTTAATTTAAGTTTTATTTTCTGACCGTGCCCCCCTATTTTTTTAGATTAAATTCCCCCTTTTAGCCACTTGAATTTT
>WNWK01030016.1:0-23853 GCA_009830355.1 Cherax destructor
AAAGAGTTAAACCCAAAATATCATTTCCTATCATACATTTTTTATGTATAAGGCAGAATGTATCATTTTTTTTTTGTTATATTTAAGTGCTTTCTGCATTACAAGTCACTTTCATTCTTCGCAAACTCTACATCCATAAATTGCTTGGTCCCAACCCTTTTTAGTCTAAAATGACATTTTACTTTATTATCCACCAGAATCTTTTAAAGTACTCATAAATAAAATTAATTAAAATTGGTTGAAGCTCAAATGCAAATATAGTACAATACTCTATATCTCAAATTATGATTTAATAAATATTTTAATTTTGAATCTTATAAACTATCAGGTATCATTTACACAATTTGTTAAATCCTTTATAAACATGGACGCTGTGAACAACATACTGTACACTATTATGATAAAAGTATTCATAATTTGGTGGCCCCTAATATTTAGAGGTTTCTCTATTAAATGTCTCGTTTTTGAAACTTAATTTCATAAAACACAAATAATAAATAACAAAATACCATACATCTGTAACAATATATAATAAAAGTCTCAACTTAAATAAAATGAGCCATTAAAAATGCTAAGAGGAAAAAACCCACAGAGTCAAAAATAGGAAAAGTACCTTAGTTCATGGCTCAAATATGAGACAACTATTCTTCCTTTTTTTTTTTTCCTCCATGTTGGTTATTTCTTCAGTGACAATTTTCATTTCACTTTGATGCACCAATGTTTATGCATGCATAATATAATTATATATATATATATATATATACATATATATATATATACATATATATATATATATATATATTTCTTCTTAACATGCTGGCCATCTCCCACTGAGGTAGGGTTACCGAAAAACAAAAATAAAAGTTTTTTTTTACATTAAAAGTTATACAGAAGGGGATACTATCCCTTGCTCCGGGTTTTTTAGTTGTCTCTTATGACACATGGCTTATGGAGGAAAGAGTCTTTTCCACTTCCCCATGGAAGAGGCAAAGGAGGTTTTGAGTAAAAAGGGCCTGGACATACATCAGGCATGTGTGAGCATGTTAGACAAAAAGCGAGTAGAGACAAATGTTTTTTTGGAACCTGACGAGATGCTGAATTGTGAGCACGGTAATATTTTGTGTAGAATTCCCGGGAAACCAATTAGTCGGAGTTCTGGAGGTGGGAAGTTCAGTGCCTGCACTCTAAAGAAGGGGTTGGGACATTTGCCATTTTGGAGGGACATCTGAACTGTCATATCTGCCTCTGACAAGACAGTTATATGTGAATGATGGTGAATGTTTCTTTTTCCAGGTCACCTTGCCTTGGTGGAAGGCGGCCAGCTTCTCTTACACTTAGGTCACACTACACATGTATGTACATGTTTATGTATAAAACTCATCTGAATTTTTTTTTGATTTTATCTTAATACTAGTTCTTGTTCTTATTACTTTTCCTTTCTATCATGGGAAGTGGAATAAGAATCTTTCCTCCGTAAATGCGTGTTGTAAAGTCAACTAAAATACAGAACAATGGGCTTGTAACCCCTTTTCCCTTAAAACTTACTAAAGAAAACTGTTAAGTGGGATGTTTGAATGTGTGTGGTTGTTGTCTGGGTGGTAGAAGATGATTGTGGATGTTATGGACCAAAGGAAAAGCTGATGTGCAGCTGCCAAGTGAAAGCGAAGCTGAAGGGGGTAAGAGAGTTTCAGTGGGGGAGAAGAAATAAGTATGGGATTAGGCCAGGAGTTTCAAACAGTTAAGAGCTAAAGAAGGAGTAGCTATAATGTTGAAGGATAAGTTATGGCAGGAAAAGAGGGAATATAAATGTATCAGTTACAAAGGATTGTATGTGATGATGTAAAATAAGGGTTGGATGCGAAAAGTGGGTTATAGTAGTGTTTATGCACCTGGAAGGAAGAGAGAGAGAGAGAAAGAGAGAGAGAGAGAAAGAGAAGAAGAGAAGAGAGAGAGAGAGAAAGAGAGAAAGAGAGAGAAAGAGAAAGAGAGAGAAAGAAAGAAAGAAAGAGAAAGAGAAGAAAGAAGAGAAAGAAAAGAAGAGAGAGAAAGAGAAGAAAGAGAAAAGAAAGAAAAAGAGAGAGAGAGAGAGAGAGAGAGAAAGAGAGAAAGAGAGAGAGAAAGAGAAAGAGAGAAAGAGAGAAAGAAGAAGAGAGAGAAAGAGAGAGAAGAGAGAGAGAAAAGAGGATTTTGGGAAATGTTGGCCCGAGTGCATGGGGAGTTTGAACCAAGTGAAGTACTTGTGGTTGGGGATCTCAATGCTAAGTGGTAAAAATGTTGTGGAGAGGGAGTAGTAGGTAGATTTGGGGTGTCAGGGAGTAGAAAATAAAATGGGAACTTTTAAGTGAGCAATGTGTAGAAAGGAAGGTTTAGTATCAAATATGTAATTTTATGAAAAAAGAAGATAAATAAGTATACAAGGTATGATATAGCATGTAATAAAAGTAGTTTGTAAGATTATGTACTGGTGGATAAAAGGTTGATGGGTAGGCTTCAGACCCTTAAATTACATTCACTTGTAAGACGAAGAATGAGGGAGACATGATGGTATATAAGTGGAAGATAGGTATTAATAAAGGGGGATATAAATAAGGTCGAGGATATCTCTCCAGGAGAGAACCATAATAATGGATTCAAATTGGATAAGTTTAGATTTAGAAAGGATATGGAAAATATTGGTTTGGAAATAGGGTAGTTGATGAGTGGAACAGTCTGCCTAGTAGGGTCATTGAAGCTAGGACCTTGGGTAGTTTCAAATTTAGGTTGGATAAATTCATGAGTGAGAGGTTGGATTTGAGTGGGACTCGCACACTTGAGTTAATAGAATCTTCAAAACATTTCTTGAGGTAAAGGTGAAAATTAGGTTGGGCAATTATTCTGTTAGTGGGATGGATTGTGAAGGACCTGCCTAGTATGGAGCCAACAGGCCTGCTGCGATGTTCCTCCTTTCTTATGTTCTTATGTTCTTATGTTTATAGAGGGCAACGGATATATCAGATCATTATTTGGTGCTTAGCTACAGTTAGAGAAAGAGATAGATGGGACATAAGGAAAATGGTAACAAGAAGTAAGAGAGAGGTGAAAGTGTAAACTAAGGGAGGAGAAAGTTAGGGTGACACCAAGCAGCTACAGTGGACCCCCGCCCTAGCAGGCAAAATTCATTCAGAAGCCTGCTCAAAATGCTATTACCTAGCAATTTACTTCCTTAAAAAATAATGTCACGTAGGTTAGTCTATTTCAGACCCCAAAAATACACTTCCACAAGCACTTACAATATTATACTTACATAATTGTACGATTTCTGGGGTGCTCGTTAGGCGGGGATCAAGTTTGTATTGGCAGAAAGGTGGGTAAATGCACGTATGAATAGTGGGGGAAAGGGGTTGAAGTATTAGAATGTGGGGCAAAAGTTTGTGCTTTGGAGGTGGGTGCAGGAGGAAAGGGGGATTTGGGGGAATGAGAATAAAGGGGTGATAAAAGAAAAAAGGGAGGTTATAGAGGGTTTTTACAAAACAGAAGTGTTTAAAGAGCAGAGTTTTGGAAAATAAAGAAAGGTGAAAAGTGGTGAGAGTGCAAAAGAGCAATGAAGAGTGGGAGAACACTTCAAAAAAAAAAAATTTTGGGGAAAAAAAGAAAAGTTTTTGGGGGAGATAAACAAGTTAAGAAAACCCAGGAGGGAAAATTTTTCAATTAAAAACGAGGGGGTTTGTAGATGGGACTGGATTTGGGAAAATGGCGGAATATTTTGAGGAACTTTTAAATGTAAAGAAGAAAGGGAGGGGGTAATTTTTCCCCTTTGGGCAGGGGGGAAATATAACATCTTTTAGGAGTGAGGAAAGCAGGATGTGAGTGGGAGGGAGTGAAGAATTGTAGAATGAAAGGGGGGAAAGAGTGGAATGGCGGGATCTGACAAAATGTTAAAACAGGGGGGGATATTGTGTTGGATGGTTGGTATTTTGTTTAAAAAAAAAAAAAAAAAAAAAAAAAAAAAAAAAAAAAAAAAAAAAAAAAAAAAAAAAAAAAAAAAAAAAAAAAAAAAAAAAAAAAAAAAAAAAAAAAAAAAAAAAAAAAAAAAAAAAAAAAAAAAAAAAAAAAAAAAAAAAAAAAAAAAAAAAAAAAAAAAAAAAAAAATTTTTTTTTTTTTTTTTTTTTTTTTTTTTTTTTTTTTTTTTTTTTTTTTTTTTTTTTTTTTTTTTTTTTTTTTTTTTTTTTTTTTTTTTTTTTTTTTTTTTTTTTTTTTTTTTTTTTTTTTTTTTTTTTTTTTTTTTTTTAAAAAGGGGGATGGGGGATCAACGATTTGATGAAAAAAATTTGATATCACATTGGAGAGGGGTATGGAAGAAATGAAAGTTTCCCGATATTTGGGGGTTGACTTTTGGGATGGGTTTTGGGATGAGGGTTTAAACCCAGAACTATGAAGGAAAAAGGGGAGTGGTTGTTAGTATCTGTGGAACAAAAAATTATCTATGGGGGCAAAAAAGGAATGTTAAAGTATAGTGGGACAACACTCTTATATGGGTGTAACTTGGGGTGAAAAGCTGCGCGGGGGCAGCCTGGAGGGGAGTGGAATGTCCTGTCTAAGTGCAATGTGTTGTAAATTTACAGAGAATTCAAGTGTGGGTTACTAAAACATTTGTCAAAAGGGCTGAAAAGGGGGTTTTGAGGTGGGTTTGGGCATTTAAAAAGGGAAAGGTCAAAATAGAATGACGAGCGTATAAATTTGAGGGGAAAGGAAGGAGGGGGAGGGTCGTCCTCAAAAAGGTTGGGAGGGGGAGAAAAGTTTAGTGGGGGTTGGACTTCCAGCAAGCATGTGTGACGTGTTAATGGAGTGAAATTTGGGATCCTTATGGCCCAATTTTGGCCCGACTATGGCCCTTTTCCCAAATTTTTCCCCGTCCAGTTTTCCCGCCTCCCCCCTTCCGGGCCCCCCCCAAAAAGGTTTTTGTGCCCAAAATCTGTTTTTTCCCCCATTGAAAAAATTTTTTTTCCAAAAAAAATTGTTTTTTGGAAAATTTTTTTTATTGATTGTGACTAAATAAGCCACCTTTAAAAAACCCTTCATAGTGGCGATTTGGAAAAGAAAAAAACAAACACTATAAATTGAAAAAAGAAATTGTAGCAAAGTCCCAAAGTGGAGGAGGAAGAGAGAGGGGAGAATGTGCCTTCTTCAGTGATTCTACAATATTACGAAAAAAAAAACACCATGGGTAAAAAAGGGGCAAAAACCCCAGCCAGTAAAAAGGGGAATTGAGCATTAACTGCTTGAAAAATTTTTTAAAAACAATTAAGCAATAGAAAAATGACGACATGAAACTTAATTCCATTGTTGTTGGGGTATGGGGGGGGCACTGAGACCAACGCCGCCCTCTGCCACCATCTCTTCCAAGGCAAGTGTAGATTTTTTCTTATTTATAAAGTGTAAATATTTCTTCTTTATAAGTTCGTACTTTTTTTTCAGTGTGAATAGTGATGGTGGCTTCTGCTGGGGGGGCCCCCCACCACTATATGTACAGTTTATGGTCGGGGGCCCCCAAAAAACCCCCAAAAAAATCCTACTGCCAGTCCACTCATACATAATAAAATACAGTGGACCCCGGGTTTGGTTAATTCTTTCCCCGAAGGCTGTTAAGTGCCATTCCGAACAAATTTTTTCCCCTTTAAAGGGAAAAAAAGTAAATTAGATTAGTCCTTTCAGCCCCCCCAAAAAAACACATACAAAACACTTACAATATTAAACTTACAAATTGTTGATTTCGGGGGACCGAAACTCGGGGCCCCCACTATTTTATTCATTCTAGAGTATATATCATGTTTCTATGTTATTAATACTGCTTATTATATCATATTAGATGAATTGTGCTAGATAAATAAGCCACAGAGTTGATATCAGTGTCATGTTGAAGGACTATCTTGTCCTGCCTCCAAACAAACTCTCCTGCCTCCCCATACTCCAACAAGAGTCTTCAAAAAGGTAAAACTGATTTAAATGTTTATTTATCCATTAAAATTAGTGCTTTATATTATTTCTCATTGTTTTCTGTATGTAAAACTATGTATTTATTCTTAAAAAAATTTTTTTAATTTTTGTAAAAAAACAGTGGACCCTCTTTTTTTCGTTAAAAATTTTTTTTCCCCAGAATGCTGTTTGAGTCCATTACCGAACAATTTGTTTCCATAAGGACAAATGTAAATTAGATTAATCGTTTCAGAACCCCAAAAACATTTAAAAAAAAGCTCTTACAAAAATACATTTACATAATTGTTGATTTTGGAGGTGAGCAAACCGGGGTCCACTGTACATTATTTTTTTGGAAATATGAGTTCGACTTTCAGCCAGTTCGAGTTGAGGCCTATTAGCTCCTGGAGCGGATTACGGCCAATACTGGGGGGGCCCCCTGTACAATGCCTGCACTTTAAAGGAGGGGTCTGGGATAGTGACAGTTTGGAGGGACTATTCTAAACTGTAGTATCTGGCGCCTCTGAAAAAACATGATTATGTATGAGTAAGGTGAAAGTGTTGAATGATGTTTAAAAAGTATTTTTTTTTAAAATTTTTTTTTTTTTTTTTGGGGGCACCCCTGCCTCGGGGGGGGACGCCAGACTTGTTGAAAAAAAAAAAAAATTTTTTTTTTTTATATATATCTTTACTTTCCCATTATGGTTATCTATCTGGTTAACACTTCCCCAAAAAGAACCTTGAATCCTTCCTGTCATAATATAAAAGCCACCTACAAAGAGATGGAAGTTTGAAGAAGGCCTTAGAAAATGGTACAATACAGCAATGGGGAAAAAAAAACCCCAAAAAACCCCATATCCAAAAACAATTATCTTAATAATTATCCCTACCCATTTAAAGATGTTGAGAGGGGGGGAAAAATGAGGCTGGTTATTAAAGCGGGAGCTGTGCGCCGTCACGACTTTTCCCTGTGTTTTCTTATGTTGAACCTGTCAGATCACAAAACCCTTAAGGTTTCTTGATCAAAACAGAATATAAAAAAAAATCTCACAATTTAGACTAAATGGTAAAGATTAATGAATGGTTTGCCAATCTGTAAATTTGGTTATCATTGGGCCCCAAACTGATCAAGTGAGCCTAAGGCTTATAGTAAAACCTTTATTTAACAATCATTTTACAGTATAGACAAAGTCTGTGACTAGACAAAGTACATTAAATCCAAAATTGTCCATTATTTTATGGTCTGCGGGGGAAAATGATTTTCATTTTAATGAAACTAATTCAAAATTCTAAAAATATTCTTATGATCATGGAAAAACAATCTCATCTTTCAAATTTAATGGACAATCAGCATCAATGGATCCCCCTCCCCAACCCTTTCTAGTCATTTAAACAAGGTTTCACTGGACTTGTATTTTGGCTGTTTTGAGATGGCCCAAAATTTTTAAAATTTAACATCCTTCCTACCCCTGCTGGACAGAAGCAAAAACTTAATTGTTCAATGAGTGGCTCTCCAGAATAACAGAATGTAGAGACTGGTTTAAATTTTTTTTAAAAATTTTATTTTTGTCGACATGGGAACCCATGGAATCTTTATAGACAGCTATTAGAGAACAAAAAATACAGATATTGTATCAAAATACAGTCATACTTTGTTTTATGGCACTCTCTTTAAAGGGGGTTCTTTAAAGTGGGACTTTTCAATTATATTCATGCTTATTATTTTCAGACCTTGCCTTGCTCTTAAGATGGTTCCGACAATTTTTTTTTTTATATTATTTTTTCTTGTGCATCTTTTTTAAGACCTAGTACTATTCCCCTTAAAAAATGAAGTGCAAGCATTTTTTTGGCTTTTTTTTGCGCTGGCAAGTGAATAAAAAGGGTTAATTCCCTTTAAGGTGACATCTACTTTACAGAGATGGTCTGGAACCCAACCTGCCATATTAGTGAGGTATACCTGTACAGTTCCACAGACCTACCTTTCACGGTCACACTCCATATCTTCTAATCTTTGTGTCAGGGCTAATTTTTGTTGAATAGCCATACGCAGGAGTGAATTTAGAGTTTTTTTTCTCCTCTTCTGCAGCCACTAGCTGCCTTTGCACTTCATCCAGCTGGGTTACGTATTCTTCACATCTAGCAGCAAACATAGCCCGAACCTATTTAAATAGTTGAAACATTAGCTATATTCATGTGTTTTTTTGCATTCATTAAAGTTGTCATAAATAGTTAAAAAAATTTAAATTGTACAAGGCTGTGAAACTAATCAAAAAAATTTTATAGACAAGGATCACATATACTCACTAGAGAATGTGGCAGCATTTTTTCAAAAGTCGAAGTTCATTAAAACTTCATCATAGTTTCAGACACTATACTCTTCTCTGTCTCATTTTAGATTTTAGATTGGCCCAAAACAACCTGAGGAAGATTGTTTTTTTTTACTTTTTTTTACTTATTAAAGAACTAGCCTAAAAACTACATTTTAAACCCAAATATCACCATATTTATGTTGGTTATGCAAGATTTAAAATGAATCCCCTTTTTAGATATTACAATGCTCACCTTCAAACATGTCAAATACTAAAAACCACTAGCCTTCACTAGCCAATCAAACATGTTTAACTCATGCATGCCTGATGTTCAAACCTAACTTTTAATACCCCTTTCAAACCCTTCTTTCATCTTCCAATTATTCACAATTTACACAACTATTAACTATATTGACCCACTTTTTCTACATTATCACACTATGTCAGCTTATTGTACAATACTTTTACACCCTACACTATTTTTATTCATTACTAATTTTATGAACAATATTCACTTCACAAATTATGCTTAGACATCCTATTTGCTGCAGTAAATTTTAAAAAAAATTTCACAAGCATAAATAAGCACTGGCACCACTATACTTTGACACTTACCTTTCTGCAGCCACTAACAAACTTTTCATTATATACTCCTCAGACTACAACCACCTTGATTATTCTTTTTTTTTTTTTTCAACAAGTCGGCCGTCTCCCACCGAGGCAGGGGTGACCCAAAAAGAAAGAAAATCCCCAAAAGAAAATACTTTCATCATCATTCAACACTTTCACCACACTCATACATAATCACTGTCTTTGCAGAGGCGCTCAGATACGACAACTATATATCTCACTGATAACATGAATAAAAACCTAAAACTTGTGTATTTTTTTAACACACTAACCATCTCCCACCGAGGAAGAGCGACCCAAAAAAGAAACTCTTTCACCATCATTCACACTATCACTGCCCTGCCAGAGGCAAGAATTGTTACCTCTGCAGTTTGCTTGTTTGCTTTTAGGACGGTACGCAGAGTTGCAATTTGCTCTCTCTTTGTTGAAAGAAGAGACTTGAGCTTGATCACTTGTTCCTGCAGCTCCTGCACCTCGCTCTCACTCAGCCCGCCTGTCAATAATAAATTAAATATGCATAAGAATGTGTAAAAAAATGGTGACAAATATATTTGCTTGGTATGACAACTAATGAACAAATTATGAGTATTTATGCATATCCACAAATTATGAATATTTATGCAAATTCACATTTGTTGACTCACTACTGGTAGAAACATCTTGCATACAGTCCTGTACTAGCCAGGCACTTCACCTCAACATGGTTTGGCGTGTTATCAGATTTCAATTTAAATTACAATGGTGTTTAACATTTTACAACACAAAGTATTTACTAAAATAACATTTAGTTTTAAAAAAACCTAATTTAAAATTAACTTTTTCTCTATCCAACATTTACCTTCCTTGCAACATTATTGTATTCTACCACACAGTAGATTAAGTACCCAAGTACATAGTTACATTCATTATATATGTATATATTATAACATTAAAGGTGAGTGGTGCATTGAGGTATCTGTGGAGACAAAAAACTTTATCCATGGAGGCAAAGAAGGGAATGTACGAAAGTATAGTGGTACCAACACTCTTATATGGGTGTGAAGCATGGTTGCAAATGCTGCAGCGAGGAGGAGGCTGGAGGCAGTGGAGATGTCCTGTCTAAGGGCAATGTGTGGTGTAAATATTATGCAGAAAATTCGGAATGTGGAAATTAGGAGAAGGTGGAGTTACTAAAAGTATTTGTCAGAGGGCTGAAGAGGGGTTGTTGAGGTGGTTTGGTCATTTAGAGAGAATGGATCAAAGTAGAATGACTTGGGGAGCGTATAAATCTGTAGGGAAGGAAGGCGGGGTAGGGGGCGTCCTAGAAAAGGTTGGAGGGAAGGGGTAAAGGAGGTTTTGTGGCGAGGGGCTTGGACTTCCAGCAAGCATGTGTGAGCGTGTTAGATAGGAGTGAATGGAGACGAATGGTTTTTGGGACATGACGATCTGTTGGAGTGTGAGCAGGGTAACATTGTGTGAAGGGATTCAGGGAAACCAGTTAATTGATTTAGTTGGACTTGAGTCCTGGAAATGGGAAGTACAATGCCTGCACTTTAAAGGAGGGGTCTGAGATAGTGACAGCTGGGAGGACTTTTCTCAGCTGTCGTATCTGAGCTCCTCTGCAAAGACAGTGATTATGTATGAGTGTGGTGAAAGTGTTGAATGATGATGAAAGTTTTTTTTTTGGGGATTTTCTTTCTTTTTGGGTCACCCTGCCTCGGTGGGAGACGGCCGACTTGTTGAAAAAAAAAAAAAAAAAAAAAATTATAACATTTACATACAAATTACTTTTAGCCAGTCCATGTGTTATACAAGCTGGAGAATATTTTATTAAGTACAGTGGACCCCTGAGTTACGAGTAAATTCATTCCAGAAGGCTGCTCAAGTGCCATTACCGAACGAATTTTCTCCCTTAAGAAATAATGTCAAGTAGGTTAGTCCATTTCAGACCCCCAAAAATACAATTACAAAAGCACTTACAATATTACACTTACATAATTGTACGATTTCCGGGGTGCTCGTAACTCGGGGGTCCACTGTATATTTAATCATGAATAAATAAAGATGGAGTGGAGTATTGCGACCCCAGAATGGGCCCCAATGTATATACATGTTTAATATGAAATTTTAATGTATATTTTCCTTTTCTTATAATTTTATATTGGTGATATTTTCGATAATAGCTAAATCGTTATTTTTTTTTTTTCTCTCAACAAGTCGGCCGTCTCCCACCGAGGCAGGGTGACCCAAAAAGAAAGAAAATCCCCAAAAAGAAAATACTTTCATCATCATTCAACACTATCACCACACACATACATAATCACTGTCTTTGCAGAGGAGCTCAGATACGACAGCTGAGAATTGTCCTCCCAGCTGTCACTATCCTAGACCCTCCTTTAAAGTGCAGGCATTGTACTTCCCATTTCCAGGACTCAAGTCCAACTAAATCAATTAACTGGTTTCCCTGAATCCCTTCACAAAATGTTACCCTGCTCACACTCCAACAGATCGTCATGTCCCAAAAACCATTCGTCTCCATTCACTCCTATCTAACACGCTCACACATGCTTGCTGGAAGTCCAAGCCCCTCGCCCACAATACCTCCATTTCCCCTTCCCTCCAACCTTTTCTAGGACGACCCCTACCCCGTCTTCCTTCCCCTACAGATTTATACGCTCTCCAAGTTACCCTACCTTGATCCATTCTCTCTAAATGACCAAACCACCTCAACAACCCCTCTTCAGCCCTCTGACAAATACTTTTAGTAACTCCACACCTTCTCCTAATTTCCACATTCCGAATTTTCTGCATAATATTTACACCACACATTGCCCCTAGACAGGACATCTCCACTGCCTCCAGCCTCCTCCTCGCTGCAGCATTTGCAACCCATGCTTCACACCCATATAAGAGTGTTGGTACCACTATACTTTCGTACATTCCCTTCTTTGCCTCCATGGATAACGTTTTTTGTCTCCACAGATACCTCAACGCACCACTCACCTTTTTTCCTTCATCAATTCTATGGTTAACCTCATCCTTCATAAACCCATCCGCTGATACATCAACTCCCAAATATCTGAAAACATTTACTTCTTCCATAATCCCTCTCTCCAATGTGATATCCAATTTTTCTTTATTTAAATCGTTTGATACCCGCATCACCTTACTCTTATCTATGTTCACTTTTAACTTTCTACCTTTACACACTCTCCCAAACTCGTCCACTAACCTTTGCAACTTTTCTTTAGAATCTCCCATAAGCACAGTATCATCAGCAAAAAGTAACTGTGTCAACTCCCATTTTGCATTTAATTCCCCAAAATTTAATCCCACCCCTCTCCCCAACACCCTAGCATTTACTTCTTTTACAACCCCATCTATAAATATATTAAACAACCATGGTGACATTACACATCCCTGTCTAAGACTTACTTTTACCGGGAAGTAATCTCCCTCTCTCCTACACACCCTAACCTGAGCCTCACTATTCTCATAAAACTCTTTACAGCCTTCAGTAACTTACTACCTATTCCATACACTTGCAACATTTGCCACATTGCTCCCCTATCCACTCTATCATATGCCTTTTCTAAATCCATAAATGCAATGAAAACTTCTCTACCTTTATCTAAATACTGTTCACATATATGCTTCACTGTAAACACTTGATCTACACATCCCCTATCCACTCTAAAGCCTCCTTGCTCATCTGCAATCCTACTCTCTGTCTTACCTCTAATTCTTTCAATAACCCTGCCATACACTTTACCTGGTATACTCAGTAAACTTATTCCCCTATAATTTTTACACACTCTTTTATCCCCTTCCTTTATATAAAGGAACTATACATGATCTCTGCCAATCCCTAGGTACCTTCCCTCTTTCATACATTTATTAAAACAAAAATACCAACCACTCCAGCACTATATCCCCCCCTGCTTTTAACATTTCTGTCATGATTCCGTCAATTCCAGCTGCTTTACCCCCTTTCATTCTACGTAATGCCTCACGCACCTCCCCCACACTCACATCCTGCTCTTCTTCACTCCTAAACGATGTTGTACCTCCCTGGCCAGTACATGAAATTACCGCCTCCTTTTTTCATCGACATTTAAAGTTCCTCAAAATATTCCCGCCATCTACCCAATACCTCCAGCTCCCATCTACTAACTCCTTACTCTGTTTTTAACTGACAAATCCATTCGTTCCCTAGGCTTTCTTATCTTGTTTATCTCACTCCAAAAATTTTTCTTGTTTTCAGCAAAATTTCCTGACAGAGCCTCTCCCATTCTTTCATCCGCTCTTCTTTTGCACTCTCTCACCACTCTCTTCACCTTTCTTTTACTCTCCATATACTCTGCTCTTCTATTAACACTTCTGTTTTGTAAAACCTCTCATAAGCTACCTTTTTCTCTTTTATCACACCCTTTACTTCATTCCACCACTCACTCCTCTTTCCTCCTGCACCCACTCTTCTATAGCCACAAACTTCTGCCCCACATTCTAATACTGCATTTTTAAAACTATCCCAACTCTCTTCAACCCCCCCAGTACTCCTACTTGCACTAGCCCACCTTTCTGCAAATAGTTGCTTAAATCTCACCCTAACTTCCTCCTCCCTTAGTTTATACACTTTTACCTCTCTCTTACTTGCTGTTGCCATTTTCTTTTGTCCCATCTACCTTTACTCTAACTGTAGCTACCACCAAATAATGATCTGATATATCCGTTGCCCCTCTATAAACATGTACATCCTGAAGCCTACTCATCAACCTTTTATCCACCAAAACATTATCCAACAAACTACTTTCCTTACGTGCTATATCATACCTTGTATATTTATTTATCCTCTTTCATAAAATATGTATTACTTATTACCAAACCTCTTTCTACACATAGCTCAATTAATGGTTCCCCATTTACATTTATCCCTGGCACCCCAAATTTACCTACTACTCCCTCCACAACATTTTTACCCACTTTAGCATTAAGATCCCCAACCACAATTACTCTCTCACTTGGTTCAAAACTCCCCACACACTCACTCAACATTTCCAAAAATCTCTCTCTCTCTCCTCTACACTTCTCTCTTCTCCAGGTGCATAAACACTTACTATAACCCACTTTTCACATCCAACCTTTATTTTACTCCACATAATCCTTGAATTTATACATTTATATTCCTTCTTTACCTGCCATAACTGATTATTCAACATTATTGCCACTCCTTCTTTAGCTCTAACTCTATTTGAAACCCCTGATCTAATCCCATCTTGCTTTATATTATTATTTGAGTTAGCTATTGTAATAGGTAGGATGTAACATTATATATTGTGCTCATGTTTGTAGTAGCTGCCTTGGAGTTGGCAAACTACCGCTTACGACATTTCGCTCGTTATGCTGCCGGCATCTAGTTGCTGGGAGGCAGTCACGTGATTCCACCTGTTGTGGGGGGCTGCTGCTCCTTCCTCCAGAGCACTACGCAGCTGGACATCATTGAGTCAACACCTCGCTCCTATCTCTACTTGTTTTCTCGCCATTTAGACTGTTTGGGTAGAGTATGCATTCGGTGGTGATACGAAACATACTTCTCAGGACTCTGTGTAACTCTGTTCACAGAGGATAGACTAGACAGCGATTTTCGACGTTTTTCTGGGTTGTGTGTCACATTGACACTTTGAGATAACTCAGGTCTCCAGCTATAGCTCCTGACCTAATTCGATAAGGCATCTGTGCACCGTCACAGTCTGGGATTGTTTATGCTGAACCTAGATTCAGTAGTAAAGGAGTTTTGTGACTATTTTGGAGGATCTATTGATGGTCCCCAGTTAGGGTCGATTTTCTATCTCCTGGTTCCTGACGCTGTGTTGCTGTTGCTTGTTATATTGCTTTTCTGCGAATGGGTCATTTTACTGGTCAATCAAGCTGTTCTGATTGTCAGTTTGTTAGAGAAGCTAGCTTATGAGAAGTTGTTCAGTCAGACACTGGTTGAGGCGAGTTTTAGAGTTACCTGGAGCACACTCATACACACTTCTATTTGTATATATCTGCATTATTGTAAATACTGACATTGTACCTGATGGTACTTCAGAGTCCTTTAGATATATGTGCCCTCAGCACAGCCTTATTGTATATGAGAGCAGTGTAGGAGCTAACCTCCTAATTCATAACTTAATGAATATCCTGATCATATGTACATTTAAGTGAGACAAAGCTGAAGGGGGTAGGAGAGTTTCAGTGGGGAGAAATAAATGGGATTAGGTCAGGGGTTTCAAATAGAGTTAGAGCTAAAGAAGGAGTGGCAATAATGTTGAATAATCAGTTATGGCAGGTAAAGAAGGAATATAAATGTATAAATTCAAGGATTATGTGGAGTAAAATAAAGGTTGGATGTGAAAAGTGGGTTATAGTAAGTGTTTATGCACCTGGAGAAGAGAGAAGTGTAGAGGAGAGAGAGAGATTTTGGGAAATGTTGAGTGAGTGTGTGGGGAGTTTTAAACCAAGTGAGAGAGTAATTGTGGTTGGGGATCTTAATGCTAAAGTGGGTAAAAATGTTGTGGAGGGAGTAGTAGGTAAATATGGGGTGCCAGGGGTAAATGTAAATGGGGAACCATTAATTGAGCTATGTGTAGAAAGAGGTTTGGTAATAAGTAATACATATTTTATGAAAAAGAGGATAAATAAATATACAAGGTATGATATAGCACGTAAGGAAAGTAGTTTGTTGGATAAAAGGTTGATGGGTAGGCTTCAGGATGTACATGTATATAGAGGGGCAACAGATATATCAGATCATTATTTGGTTGTAGCTACAGTTAGAGTAAAAGGTAGATGGGACAAAAAGAAAATGGCAACAGCAAGTAAGAGAGAGGTAAAAGTGTATAAACTAAGGGAGGAGGAAGTTAGGGTGAGATATAAGCAACTATTGGCAGAAAGGTGGGATAGTGCCAGTATGAGTAGTGGGGGGGTTGAAGAGAGTTGGGATAGTTTTAAAAATGCAGTATTAGAATGTGAGGCAGAAGTTTGTGGCTATAGGAGGATGGGTGCAGGAGGAAAGAGGAGTGAGTGGTGGAATGAAGAAGTAAAGGGTGTGATAAAAGAGAAAAAGGTAGCTTATGAGAGGTTTTTACAAAACAGAAGTGTTAATAGAAGAGCAGAGTATGTGGAGAGTAAAAGAAAGGTGAAGAGAGTGGTTAGAGAGTGCAAAAGAAGAGCGGATGAAAGAATGGGAGAGGCTCTGTCAAGAAATTTTGCTGAAAACAAGAAAAAATTTTGGAGTGAGATAAACAAGGTAAGAAAGCCTAGGAAACAAATGGATTTGTCAGTTAAAAACAGAGTAGGAGAGTTAGTAGATGGGGAGCTGGAGGTATTGGGTAGATGGCGGGAATATTTTGAGGAACTTTTAAATGTCGATGAAAAAAGGGATGCGGTAATTTCATGTACTGGCCAGGGAGGTACATCGTTTAGGAGTGAAGAAGAGCAGGATGTGAGTGTGGGGGAGGTGCGTGAGGCATTACGTAGAATGAAAGGGGGTAAAGCAGCTGGAACTGACGGGATCATGACAGAAATGTTAAAAGCAGGGGGATATATAGTGCTGGAGTGGTTGGTATTTTTGTTTAATAAATGTATGAAAGAGGGGAAGGTACCTAGGGATTGGCAGAGATCATGTATAGTTCCTTTATATAAAGGGAAGGGGGATAAAAGAGAGAGTAAAAATTATAGGGGAAGAAGTTTACTGAGTATACCAGGTAAAGTGTATGGCAGGGTTATTATTGAAAGAATTAGAGGCAAGACAGAGAGTAGGATTGCAGATGAGCAAGGAGGCTTTAGAGTGGGTAGGGGATGTGTAGATCAAGTGTTTACAGTGAAGCATATATGTGAACAGTATTTAGTTAAAGGTAGAGAAGTTTTTATTGCATTTATGGATTTAGAAAAGGCATATGATAGAGTGGATAGGGGAGCAATGTGGCAAATGTTGCAAGTGTATGGAATAGGTAGTAAGTTACTGAAGGCTGTAAAGAGTTTTTATGAGGATAGTGAGGCTCAGGTTAGGGTGTGTAGGAGAGAGGGAGATTACTTCCCGGTAAAAGTAGGTCTTAGACAGGGATGTGTAATGTCACCATGGTTGTTTAATATATTTATAGATGGGGTTGTAAAAGAAGTAAATGCTAGGGTGTTGGGAAGAGGGGTGGGATTAAATTATGGAGAATTAAATGCAAAATGGGAGTTGACACAGTTACTTTTTGCTGATGATACTGTGCTTATGGGAGATTCTAAAGAAAAGTTGCAAAGGTTAGTGGACGAGTTTGGGAGTGTGTGTAAAGGTAGAAAGTTAAAAGTGAACATAGATAAGAGTAAGGTGATGAGGGTATCAAACGATTTAAATAAAGAAAAATTGGATATCACATTGGAGAGAGGGATTATGGAAGAAGTAAATGTTTTCAGATATTTGGGAGTTGATGTGTCAGCGGATGGGTTTATGAAGGATGAGGTTAACCATAGAATTGATGAAGGAAAAAGGCGAGTGGTGCATTGAGGTATCTGTGGAGACAAAAACGTTATCCATGGAGGCAAAGAAGGGAATGTACGAAAGTATAGTGGTACCAACACTCTTATATGGGTGTGAAGCATGGGTTGCAAATGCTGCAGCGAGGAGGAGGCTGGAGGCAGTGGAGATGTCCTGTCTAAGGGCAATGTGTGGTGTAAATATTATGCAGAAAATTCGGAATGTGGAAATTAGGAGGTGGTGTGGAGTTACTAAAAGTATTTGTCAGAGGGCTGAAGAGGGGTTGTTGAGGTGGTTTGGTCATTTAGAGAGAATGGATCACAGTAGAATGACTTGGAGAGCGTATAAATCTGTAGGGGAAGGAAGGCGGGGTAGGGGTCGTCCTAGAAAAGGTTGGAGGGAAGGGGTAAAGGAGGTTTTGTGGGGGAGGGGCTTGGACTTCCAGCAAGCATGTGTGAGCGTGTTAGATAGGAGTGAATGGAGACGAATGGTTTTTGGGACATGACGATCTGTTGGAGTGTGAGCAGGGTAACATTGTGTGAAGGGATTCAGGGAAACCAGTTAATTGATTTAGTTGGACTTGAGTCCTGGAAATGGGAAGTACAATGCCTGCACTTTAAAGGAAGGGTCTGAGATAATGACAGCTGGGAGGGACTATTCTCATTTGTCGTATCTGAGCTCCTTTGCAAAGACAGTGATTATGTATGAGTGTGGTGAAAGTGTTGAATGATGATGAAAGTATTTTCTTTTTGGGGATTTTCTTTCTTTTTGGGTCACCCTGCCTCGGTGGGAGACGGCCGACTTGTTGAGAAAAAAAAAAAAAATGTACATTTATTTACTTTGAAACCCTAGACTCTCACTTTGATAATAAACCTTTTAAATATATTTTGTTGGTTAGTACCCTACCAGTTGTAATCCTCCTGGAGACTATTGAATATATCGGATAACTGGACCAGGATACTGACTTTGCTGCAAAAGCCCAGTAACAGGCTGGATGCTAGAAGGGCTATCCTTTCTAGTGTTCACTGGAGATGTCTATTACTAATAGATATCATGTCTTTTTGTAACAAGGAGGCACGAATCATTGTGGGGCAACAATCCCCAGAACCATTAACAGATTACAGTAATTAAAGAGGTATCAAAAATACAATGAATACTAACTTTCAGAAGATGCTGACTCCCTGACAAGACCCTTTTCCTTGCTTAGCTCTATTGTATGCTCCACAGATTTTTTTAAGTGCCGAATCTGGTCAACAATAGTGTCCACAATCGCACGAACTGCTACTGGGTCACTATTGTCCACCTGAAATACATCATACAATTTAGAAAGCCTTTATTAAAAATAAAATTAGCAATAACTGTAAAACACTACTTAGTGTTTATACATTCTTAAGACAGTATCGCTTTACATGACATACATTGTAATTCTGTATACAGTGGACCCTCGGTTAACGAATACCCCGGAAATCGTGCAATTATGTAAGTATAATTTTGTAAGTTCTTGTGGAAGTGTATTTTTGGGGGTCTGAAATAGACTAACCTATGTGAAATTTTTCCTTAAGGGAGTAAATTCGTTCGGTAATGGCACTTGAGCAGACTTCAGGAGTGAAGTTTTTACGAAACTTGGGGGTCCACTGTATATTTAAGTAACCTCAAAATATCACACAATCAACAGTCCACTGGCAAAAAGCTGCCTAATACTGCACATTTTTCACATTTAATTTAATAACATTAATTGAGAAGTACATACAGTGGAACACCAGAAGCTCAGATTGAGGCCAGATGCATTCTGAACTTTGGGTCAGTCCAATGGGATTGAACTTTAAAATTTAAGGAAAAAATCAGATATTCAAAAATATGGGACATGAAATAAAATTGTGAAAAGCTTCACATTTACTTCAATGATTGTTACTTTATATGCTCCTCAACATCAACAATAAATTCCGACTAGAGCTATTATATTTTAATATTTTTTCTTGCCAGATTCGAAATACTTGGGTGCAATGGAAGAATACTATTTCTAGAAGTATACCTCTCTCGGATTAATATGGGCATCTTTTTCCACACTTAATCCTTCTATATCAGTGTACAGTAAATGCATGATAATTTGCTATATACTAAATAGATCCTATTCATATGTAATAAAAACCTAAAAGACTTTCCAAATCTTTTTAAATAGAAACTTACAAAATCTGAGAGGGTTACGTCAGTACGAAGTTTACATCGGAGAGCCTCAAGATTTGTTGCAGCTAAAGTAGGAGACGAAGGTTTATTATCTTCCTCATCTCCTGAAATAAGAGAATACAGTTTAACATTAACTGTTTGAAATAATCACTAACTATAACAGAAAAATCAATAAACAGGAAGAAAAAAAATCACAAGCAGAAAATTAAAGAGGGTAGTATGAAAATTTTCTAGTTTTAAAGCATGCAATCCATATACAGCAATGGCAGTACAATATTGTGCATGTGACATGTTAGTTCAGTGTAGTGTTTGACTTGCCTTTATCTGCTGTATGTCCCTGTTTACTGTGATCCAGCATTACTCTTGAGGGTGTCTCACCATTAACTGTGCACACATGGTGATACAACTGTGCAAGCTCCTCACTAATGGTCCTACAGAGAGATATACAACTTGTCAATGATAACCAGTGGCTAGTGCAATGCTATACTGGTCATTATTTTCCTATATTAAAAGCAGGGTCCCATAAGTCTCTTTTGAAAATGAAATAACATGAGGGTTATAGCTAAGTTTTCTATGTTCTTTTGAAATTATAAATCTCTAATAAAAAAAAAAGATCTTAGACATTAGATTGGAGGGAGTATGGAAGAAGTAAATGTGTTCAGATATTTGGGAGTGAACTTGGAGGGGTGTTAATGTAGTAGTTTTATAACTGTAGTGTAAGCCTGCCTCTGGCAAGACAGTGATGGATTGAATGATGAGTTTTTTTTTTTCAGGCCACCCTACCTTGGGAAGGAAACAGCCGATGTGTTAATAAAATAAATAACTTGTTGGTAGATGGATGTGTGTGGGCAAGGTGAACCACAAAACTGGCAAAAGTAAAAAAGGGGTGGTGCATTGATGCATATGTGGAGACAAAAAACTTCATCCATGAAGGTGAAGAGGGAACTGTACAAGAGTACAGTGGCATCAACACTGTTCTATGGGTGTTAAGCATGGGTTTTGTGGGTGAGGGGCTTGGACTTCCAGCAAGCATGTGTGAGCGTGTTAGATAGAAGTGAATGTAGACGAATGGCTTTTGGGACCTGACGAGCTGTTGGAGAGTGAGCAGGCTAATATTTAGTGAAGGGATTCAGGAAACCAGTTAATTGATTTAGTTGGACTTGAGTCCTGGAAATGGGAAGTACAATGCCTACACTTTAAAGGAGGGGTCTGGGATAGTGACAGTTTAGAGGACTATTCTAAACTGTAGTATCGGAGCGCCTCTGCAAAGACAGTGATTATGTATGAGTGAAGTGAAAGTGTTGAATGATGATGAAAGTATTTTCTTTTGGGTCACCCTGCCTCGGTGGGAGACGGCCGACTTGAAAAAAAAAAAGAAGGTTGGGGACAGTGAAGATGTCATATTTGAGGATAAAGTGCAGTGTGAATGTTATGCAGAGAATTTGGAGTTTGGCAATTAGGTGGTGTGGAGTTACCAAAAAGTACTATTTAAAGGGCTGAGATGATGATTTGGACATTTAAGAGAGGATGAAGACAAATAGGATAACTAGGCCATATACATCTGAGGTGGGGAGGGGGAGGGGTAATCCTAAAAATATTGGGGAAGGGGTTAAAGAAAGTTTCCAGTGTCAGGGCCTGGTCATCTAACAGGCCTGTGTTATTGTGTTAGACAGGAGCAAGTGAAAGCAAGTGGTTTTCATGAATTGACATGTTGGAGCTTGAGCAAAGTAATATTTATGAAAAGATTCCAGGGAACCAGTTAGCTAGAATTCTGGACGTGAGAAGTAGTGTCTGCACTCAGGAGGAGTAGTTTGGAAGTGGCAGGTTGGAGGGTCATCTGAACTGTGATGTTGGTGCCCTTCTGGCAAGACTGACTAAAGTGAGTGTCATCTTCCTTATTGGGTCACACTACCTGAGTGGGAGATGGGCAGTGTTTAAAAACAGACAAAAAAAAAATATTCACTCAAGTGACTCCCAAATATGAATTTGCTTGGAATACAAAACCCGACATATACAATAAATAGAAACTAATAAAAGAAAAATGACTATTTTATCCAGAGGTTCTAAAGAATATCAGCTAAAATATAGTTCTAAGCCATCTACTATTTGATGGAGATAAAAATGCTAAAAACCAAAAACAATATAGGAGACAAATTTAGTTACTGGCAATTTTGATTCTGGAATAAAAATAAAAAAATAAAAAATTAAAGATTAAAAGATTCATTAACAAACGCTGAACAAACCCCAGGTCATTTTTCGTTATGGACATAGATCCCTCTCTGCTGTTCATCATCTGACTGAGGACGTTCACATCATTTGCCAAGTCAATTGATTTTTGCTCTGCATCAACCAGCTGTTAAAAGCAAGTATAAAAAAGTATTTAAATTTCCAGTTCAACTATATATAAATATGTTGGCAACCTCATATTTTACAGAATAAATGAAACCAAAACAAACTATATGAAGAATAAAAAAAAAAAAAGGCTTAAACACTACACTGACCCTTGAGCGAATTGTTGCCACTTCATTGCGGAGCTGCTGGACTGCACGCTTGCCGACCCACTCTCTGAATTCTGTATGTCTATTAGACTCTTCTTTAGTTCAGATATTTCTTTTGAAGCAACTTGATATCTTGTTTTTGCTTTTCTAAAAAGCTTACTAAGTTTGCAGTGTCTTCAGCATTCATCTGAAACAAGTAAAGCATAATGTTATCCTAATAAAAGGACTGTTTAAGTCCTGCTTCCATTTCAGGAAGAAACTAACGGCAATTATTTCTCTGACTTCCATAAAATTTTTCCACATGTTAGCCTATCCAAAACCCCAAAAACAATAAATTCACTAACCAACTGAAAACATCTGCTAATGCAATCCCCTTCCCTTTAAACCCCTTAAACTGTCCACAGTAGATATTTCAGGGAGGACAGAATATTTTGAAAAAAAAATAAATTGTTTTTTTTAAAATAAAGGGTCATTTTTTTTGTCATTCCTACATGTTGAATCCCACAAATGATAAAGCCCATTTCTAATCTCTAGGAACCAGGCTTATGGGAAAGGTTAAAAGCATTTAAAAAAAAAACAGATCGTTGGGGGGCGTCGCCCCGATATCTCTTTGGAAGTTTAATGGTTAAAAGTAAGTGCATTTCATCTCATGTTGATAGATAAAATCTAGACCATTCTCCTTTTCATACATGGAACACCTTTTTTGAATTATGACAGATACTGTAAAGCTGGAAGTTTACATGTTAAAAAAAAATCATTCCTTGCCTTTAAGGAAAAAAGATCAAAAGGGCATTAGTGATTGAAACCCTAGCAGGTAAACTAAAATTTTAGGTGAAATAAAGCATCAAATAACAAAAAACCCAAAAGTGCAAAAACACATATAAGCTGTATTAACATTACAAGACAACAAAAGTTGATTAATGTCTAAAGCTAAACTGTATCACTAACAAAATAAACAAGAAAGGTAATAACTCAGTAAATGGGAAAAAGTTTCCATTTTCATTTATGAATATACATAACATTCTTTTCCAAAAATATTAATTCATTGACTAGGGTTCTCCTGATCATGCAGTTTAACAAGAGCAGAAATGTGCCCAGCAGGTGAGAAAACGGGCATGCGGCACCAGTTCTCCCGAGTCTTCCCACCCTTCCTGACTCCCTTGGGTTGGGGTAACTGATTTTTTTCATGTCTCCTGGTTATAAAATATTAAATCTAGGTCACAAATTATCCTTTTTTTCAGGCATGTTGCCACAGAACACAGAAAAAAATCCATTACAATAACCATAGTTTTTTTAATATTTTAATTCTGCTCTAATAATGGAATTTAAAAAGCATACAAACCCTTCCAATTTTTCCCCAGCTTCCAATTCATTCAGATGGATCTCTGAAAGGTCACCTCCCTTTGACCTCCTCCTGCACTCATTAACTCTGACTCTAGTCCCCAAACCCCCTCATCTTCACCATCACTTTCCCCAAGTCTTTCCTCAGAAAATAACAATTTCCCCTTTCAGTACAGAACGGGTATTTTTTTCATACATGAAATTAACAGCAAAAAATACAGTCAACTCTTGTTTTGTTCCCTTATTGGGGATTTAGTTTTCGGGCACTTTTTCATGGAAATTTGGCTCCGGGTGATTGGCCCCCGTTGATGGTAGGAACCTGTCTATGCCCAGTGCACAAACAAACCCCAACCCGCCTCCCATAAAATTCTCAGGCAGTGAGCATTGTTTCTGGTTGAGTTAACATTATCCTGCAAGTTCATACAAAGCATTTCTTAAAACCATTGTTTT
>WNWK01030017.1:0-23852 GCA_009830355.1 Cherax destructor
TTGTTAAGGTAACGGAATGCTAATCTTAGGTTTGCCAGTCGCCCATATGCTGCCGCAGTTATCTGGTTGATGTGTGCCTCCGGAGACGTGCTTGGCGTTATACTCACTCCAAGGTCTTTCTCCTTTGCCGAGGTTTGTAGCCTTTGTCCGCCTAGCTTGTACTCTGTCAGCGGTCTTCTGCCCTTCTCCGATCCTCATGACTTTCCATTTGGAGGATTGAATTCGAAGCCAATTGCTAGACCAGATGTCGAGCTTGTCCAGGTCTGTTTGCAGCCCTGCCTGGTCCTCTTCCGATGTGATTCTCCTCATTATTTTCACATCATCCGCGAATAGAGACACTTCTGAGTCTATCCCGTCCGTCATGTCATTTACATATACCAGGAATAACACTGGTCCTAGGACTGACCCCTGCGGTACACCGCTCGTCACAGGCGCCCACTGTGATACCTCACTGCGCACCATGACCCGTTGTTGCCTCACTTTGAGGTGTGTGTATGTATATATGTGTGTATGTGTATGTGTGTATGTATATACATGTATGTGTGTGTATGTGTGTGTGTGTATATGTATGTGTATATGTGTGTGACCCAACAATTAAAATTTGCACCAATAACTCATTACAATTGCGGCTGGGTGTAGACTAATAGATTGCTCATTGCTTTATAATTTGTTCATGAGTGCAACCATGTACAGACGTAAGTAAATTTACTTACATGATTCATTACCTTGTAACTAGTGAATTCATTACCATTGTACCTTGTTCAGCTATCAAAACTTTGGGGCCCAGTCTTTGGACCCTATATATACCTCTGTAATCTGCAAATACCTTTGTAACTTGTCATGATTGTGACCATATGAGTTCATTACCTTTGTAACTTGCTCAGCTATCAAACTTTGAGGTCCAGTCCCTGGACCCATTATGTACCTCTGTAATCTTTTGACTACCGCCCACAGGATGGGTATGGGGTGCATAATAAAGATATCAAACTAAAACTAAAACTTCGATGTTCTCACACTCACCCCGAAACGCTCTGGACCAGTACAAATAAATCTGAGTAGATAATACTAATAATTATAGTATGATTAAATTTAAGTGGACTGTATGGTTACTAGGTGACTGATCAAGTAGAAGGACGGAGAGAGAACACATAATCAAGTTAACATGACCATCACTCACCCATTAACAGCATCATAGCGGTGCATTGTAGATCGGTGACCTAACTAAGGTACATCTACTGTTTATAACAATCTCATCGGCCGACTTAGACTGATACAAAAGTGAGTACTTAGCTTTAGGTGAGGGAGTCACTTCGCTGTTGACGTTCTCCTGCGGTCTTGTTCGATAGTGATGGTAAGGGTTGTCCCGTCGAGTCCAGGAAGATTAATTTCCGTGAACTCTTATACGCCCACAAGACCGGACGTTATTTAACATGTGGTTGGTCGGGGTAGCGATTCATATCCTCTCACTATTCCGACCTTATTACAGTTTATACATATAACTTTACACACTGTGCATATCCTGGCTTAATGCCCCACTAGTTTGTACACATTCACTGTCTCGATACTTATATTTCGAGTCGATGAATTAAGATAGATTAGTTCATCTACTCCATATCAAAGATGGCGGTCGGAGTATAGCATCACAACGCCAGACTCGCCGGTACCATCACTCCCAATTATTTACAACTCTGCTTCACTAGATTCACCATTTCACAATATTCATTGAGCATATTTCAGTCTCTTCTAATACAAAAACCACTCGGAATCCGGGTTTACGATTGTATCCCGTCGTATGGTCGCTTCACTGGAATTCAAATTAGGCCTACACCGACGCCCTCATTGTAAACATTCACTATATTTCGCTAATTACTACCCTATTACTGGGCCTCCTGGACCGATTGTCCACTTTATACACGTCGCACACGTTGATATCACTCCATATTGCGAAGTGAAGTAATTAAGTCCGGTTTGGCAGTCGTATTCGCCAAATCCCAGCCGCCATCACCTGATATCTTGTGGGTAGGCCGTAGTCCTTCTAACTCCCTTCTCTCTCTCTGCCTCCCTGCCCACACCTCTGCCCTCGCTTATCCGATGGTTCTTTCTTTATACCCACATAAGCGTTAAGCTACCAGCGGCACATTAAAGATATCTATTCAGAGAAATAGCAAACATCGAATTAAAACTAAAGGAATCTTATAGGAATCAAGAGACACGGGAAGAACTAAGAGCCATAAATGAAATTGAAAGAAACCCTAAGTATTTCTTTTCCTATGCAAAATCAAAGTCGAGAACAACAACCAGTATTGGGCCCCTACTTAAACCGGATGGGTCCTACACAGATGACAGCAAGGAAATGAGTGAGTTACTTAAATCCCAGTATGACTCAGTCTTTAGCGAGCCACTAACCAGACTGAAAATCGAAAACCTAAATGATTTTTTCATGAGAGTGCCACAGAACTTGACAGACGCATGCCTTTCTGACATCATCACTACGCCAAATGACTTTGAAAAGGCAATAAATGACATGCCCATGCACTCCGCTCCAGGCCCAGACTCATGGAACTCCGTGTTCATCAAGAACTGCAAGAAGCCCCTATCACATGCTTTTTTAAAATCCTATGGAGAGGGGGCATGGACACTGGGATCGTCCCAGCTACTAAAAACAACAGACATAGCCCCGCTCCACAAAGGGGCAGTAAAGCAATAGCAAAGAACTACAGACCAATTGCGCTAACGTCCCATATCATAAAAATCTTTGAAAGGGTTCTAAGAAGCAAGATCGCCACCCATCTTGATACCCATCAAAATTGCCCCCAACCCAGGACCAGCAAAAGCAGATGTTATATACACAGATTTTGCAAAAGCCTTTGACAAGTGTGACCATGGTGTAATAGCACACAAAATGCGTGATAAAGGAATAACAGGAAAAGTTGGTAGATGGATTTATAATTTCCTAACACATAGAACACAAAGAGTAGTAGTCAACAGAGTAAAGTTTGAGGCAGCTACTGTGAAAAGCTCTGTTCCACAAGGCACAGTACTTGCTCCCATCCTATTCCTCATCCTCATATCAGACATTGACAGGGATATAAGCCACAGTGCTGTGTCTTCCTTTGCAGATGACACCCGAATCTGTATGACAGTGTCCACCGTTGAAGACACTGCAAGACTCAAGCAGACATAAACCAAATCTTTAAATGGTGCTAGAAAACAATATGAAGTTCAATGATGAGAAATTTCAATTACTCAGATACGGAAAACGGAAGAAATTAAAATCTCATCGGAGTACAAAACTAATTCCAACCACACAATAGAGCGAAAACTAATGTCAAAGACCTGGGAGTGTTCATGTCAGAGGATCTCACCTTCAAGGACCATAACAATGTAGCAATTGCATCTGCTCGAAAAATGACAGGATGGATAATGAGAACCTTCAAAACCAGGGATGCCAAGCCCATGTTGACACTTTACAGATCGCTTGTTCTATCTAGGCTGGAATATTGCTGCACACTAACTGCACCTTTCAAGGCGGGTGAAATTGCTGACCTTGAAAATGTGCAGAGAACCTTCACGGCACGCATAAGTGCGATAAACCACCTCAACTACTGGGAACGCTTGAAGTTCCTAAACCTGTACTCTCTAGAACGCAGGGGGGAGAGATACATTATTATATACACATGGAAAATTCTCGAGGGCTTAGTACCAAACTTGCACACAAAAATCACTCCTACGAAAGCAAAAGACTCGGCAGGCGATGCAACATTCCCCAATGAAGAGCAGGGGTGCCACTAGCACGTTGAGGACACACAATAAGTGTAGGGGCCCAAGATTGTTCAACTGCCTCCCAGCATACATCAGGGGATTACCAACAAGCCCTGGCTGTCTTCAAGCAGGCACTGGACGAGGCACCTCAAGTCGGTACCTGATCAGCCGGGCTGTGGTTCGTACGTTGGACTGCGTGCGGCCAGCAGTAACAGCCTGGTTGATCAGGCTCTGGTCAACAAGAGGCCTGGTCACGGACCGGGCCGCGGGGGCGTTGACCCCTGGAATTCTCTCCAGGTAGACTCCAGGTAGACAGTGGAATAAATTAGCATAAATATGAGATGTTTGGTGTAGATGAATTAGGCCTGGGGACAGTTGGTTCCAGAATATGAGGGGGTACTTGTACCTTCTCCCATGGCAGACATAGGTTTCAGACACTTCCACGACAGGGAGCCAACTGGAAAAGACCTAGGCCGGGAGAGTACCGGCGAATCAAGAACAAGATGTTTGTTTACAAGAGAGGGAAGGGAGACGAGGAGTAATTGGAGGAGATCGGAATTGAGCAGGATACTGAGGGAATATATATCTGTGTTAATTTACGCACAGATTTGCTCCATTGTTGAGGTTTGTGGGCTATGCGTTCGTGCGCATTAGGGCGAGTATAAGTGTAGCATCATTTCCAGTGATCGTTGGATTGTGTTTAGTGCGTCAGAGCTGTGAGCCACGTGAGGGTGGCTAAGGGCTCCGACCGGGGAACTGTGCCTCACAGCTCTGAGCCCCATGTGGGCGGCTGTGAGGTCACGGTCAGCAACACAGCTGCTGGTTCTGTCCCCACGACCACAGTCACCATGTCAGGCCCAGGAGAGCGGCCTAAACGTTTATTGGAATGCGTGGAAGAGTTGGAGGACGACGTGGGGCAGATGGAAACCCCCACCAAGAAGGCCAAGAACGCTATGGAGACTGCTGTATCTGCCGACCTGCCACTAGTTCAGACGGCAGCTGCTACCCAAGGATACCTGGTAAGGGCGGGACCCACAGAGCACTGCCCCATCAGTGCACGCATGCAGCTCCCCCAGGTGGACATAGGGGTCTTGGGAGGAAGCCAGGAGGCTGTAGCTACTCCTCCACTGGCGGGGATGGGGCCATACCAGGTATCCACCCCAGTAGCATTGGCCACCACAGAGGATGGGGAATGGCTGACTCCATGTGGATGAACGAATTCCTGCTCTGCTCTGGCACAAGCAACCATGGCGTTCAACAAATTCAAGGTTCCCAATTACGGGTTTGTGAGGTATCTGCAGAGCATACCACACCTCAAGTTCCACTGCAAGTTCACTCTCAGGAACGAAGTTCTCGTCATTCCTTGGGACGAGGATTCATACGAGGAGTTAAAGGGGCTGGTTGTGACGCATCCCAGCATGGTGGAACTGGTTGCTTGGGAAAAGGTATACAAGGGGGTGCTCATACACATCCCTGTACCCCTCCTGTTGGACCCCATTTTGGAAGTGCCCAATATTATCAAGGCAGAGCGACTCACTGGCCGGGTGAACAAGGTGCCCACCCGACAGGTGCTGATACACTACAAAGGACCACTCCCCACGCACCTGGACCTTGGGGTCTGGGGAAAGTTCAAGACCCGGCTTCAACTATCAGGGCTTCAATCACATTGCAGCCACATGCCAGCGAGGGAAGAAGTATGGAGTGTGCAGCAAGGCACACGACTCAAAGGACTGCATTGCAATCCTCAAACAACCGACCAGCGAGGTCTCTCGACTGGAGCCCAAGTGTGGCAACTGCTCGAAGAGACACCATCCCTAGAACCAGAGCTGTTCTGTGATGGTGCAGCACTGGCAGCAGGTGCATCACCGGAATGGCCTGGCACCCACGCCAACGCCCAACCTCAGAACTGCCCAGCAACAGTCAGCATGGGCTCCGACCACGGCACCACGGATGCCGCAGATGGGCAATACCAGTGAGTTCCCAGATATGGGCTCCCAGCAGAGATATCAGGGAGTCATTGGCTTGCGGTAGCACTGCCAACAGCGGGGCCAGACCACAAGAAGGCCGAGAAGACATAATCACTGGAAAACGTGACCACAGTCCACGAACACTGCCCAGCAGGCCTCTACCGGGCCCCAGCAATCTGCGCCATCCCACCAGCAGCCTCTTCCCGAGGGCAAGTAGCGGCTTTCTGCCACGAGACTCAAAAGCCCACCACCACTCTTGCCATTCAGGCCGGGCCCAGGGTGCACCCAGCTTATGCGGCTGCAGTGTCGACAGCCACCCAAACATACCCACTGATCCAGCCCCAACACAAAGAGTCGTTCGACCCAACACCTCGACTGATGAGGATATAAAGGTCCACCAGGGACATGACATAACAATGCACCCTGACCGCCGATGGATGTGGTCATTTGCAGGTGCCACAAAGAAGCTTCTGCCCATGCCATTGCTCGAGGCAGGGGGGTGCGACAGACCAACAGCGAACTACACGTTGCCACCCCCTTGGGCGCCAGAGCTGATGGCGGTGCACTGGTCAGCCCTACCAGGCACCAAGAGGCATTGGCCTCAGCACATTCTGCAACAACTTGCTTCAGCTAACATTGTGAGTGCGGAAAGCCCTGGGTGTGTGCCGTATTGCACCAATGGCTCCAGAGACCCAGAGGCGGGCCAGCACAGCTGCTGGGATGTTCCACAGCAATCTTACAGCAGGTTGGTACCTCCCGGACTATTGTACCATCCCATTCTCCAGGCTGAACTCTATGCCATCCAACGAGCTCTGCAGCATGCAATTGCAGACCATCAGCATCCCCCCCCATCCATGTTGATTCCAAGTCAGCGATCCAGGCAATTATGCACAGAGAGCCTGCAGACGCTCATGGCCCAAGGACGCAGAGCCACCATTAATTTGATCCCAAGCCATGTGGGAATCCCTGGCAATGATGCAGCAGATGAGGCTGCTAAGACCGCAACCCTAGAGGCACAGCCACATGCTACAATCTCCATCAACCGCAGCCAAATTATGCTATGGGCAACCAGTTCGGCCAGGCCCCCACTCCCTGACCCTGGGGATTCACGGAGCCGCCACTGGTATGACAGGGCGACTCACAGGGCACCCCCTCCAAGTATTCGGACGCAGACCAGGGAACTGCGGGTGAATATCCACCGCCTACGCTTAGGGTATCCCACAACTGCATGGATCGTTGAATGGGCAAGAGAGAAGCTCTGTGCCCACTGTGACCGGATGGTTCTGAAACCCCTAGTGCACTACCTGTTAGACTGCCCAGCTATGATGCCCCTTCAACACAGACACTTCCCGATGACCCCAGTGGGACGGACCCAGGAGGATGAGGCAGCATCTAGTGTACCTAGCCATCAGAGACTTGGAGACCCTACTACTAGTCATTGCAAGTCATCCCCCCTTCCGCTGAAGTGGCTGTGAAGGCCTGCTGAGGACCTCCATTGCACCCCACACCACCCACTATTAGAGCAAACTGACTTATGGGACATCAGTTGTCCAAAGAACCAGAGAGGCACCCGTCTTCCCACTGAAGGACTGCCATGCAAGTAAGAGAAACGAAGATGAACGATACTGCCCTACCTGGGGAGCAAATGCCTGGTCACCAAATTGGAAGAGACCCAGGTCGGGATCCAAAGCAGCAAATCACCTAGAATAGAATAAAATAGAAGGTTTGTTTACATCCTCCGCATCTCTCTCCTCTCTCAATTATTCATTCTCTCTCTCTCGTTTATTAGTTTTACTTCGTTTACTCACCTCTCAGCCTACATTAAGACTACAAATATTTTAAGGTAATTAATGTACTGTATATTCATTTTATCGCTCTGGGGCGCTTTAAATGTCGTAGTATATTATGTGTGGGTGGGGTGGGGTGGGTTGATCTGGCTGGCTACCATATCTCCCACACATGACTTCCTACAAATAAATACGACTCACCTCTCACCCTACATTAAGACTACAAATACTTTAAGGTAAGTAATGGGTGTACTGTGTGTGTATTTAACTGTTCATTGTTTTTAACACTTTTAACACTGGTCTGAATTGTGCAACGTAATCAGGCGTTCTTGAAGGTCAATTTGTGTACGTCGGCCTCAATCCGTAATTTAGAAATTGCTGACATGTTCCTGCTGAAGAATTGGGATAAATAATGTGGAAAACCCTTACATTTCGGCAACAAGAATGGAGAAATAGAGGACACCAATTCTTCCTAGGAGCACACCTTACTTAAGTGACTCTTACTCATAATGTACAGTAGTTTTGCGTTGGTCATCGTAAATTTTAGCTATAGTGGTAACATTAGAGTGTGTTTCCAAAAAGTAATAATTATTATGAAGTAATTAAATAGTAAGTGATAATACAAATTTCCTTTCTAATAACACTATTATAATTCATGTCCAATAATTATATTCTGTGTACCTAGCAAGCCTAATAATATACAGTCCACACAACTTAAATTTACCAGAGTAGCTAGTTTAATATTGTAATTATTAATTTAATGTCAGGTCATCGACACCATGCCTAGCCCTTCTAGGGCAGGGTAGGTGCCTGAGCCAGAGCTTGCATTCACCTGCGGCTCACAAGACTGCTATTCCCATTAGCTCCCCTGGGGCGGGGAAGATGGCAGACCAAAGATGGGCCTAGCTTCTCCCTACGAGCCCCGTGAGGGCGGGGAATGTGGCTAGGTCTGGGGACCGTTGGTCCCACAGATGAGGAGGTCCCAAGTACCTCCTCTCATGGCAGACGTTAGTCTGAGATACTCCCGAGAAAGGGAACCAAGGCCGGGCCACCACTTGGACAAGGCCCGGGCCGGGAGAGTCTCGGCGAATCAAAAAAAAAAAAAAAAATGTCAGGTCTAGAGACCCGGGCCGGGATCCATATCGGCAAATCACATAGAATAGAATAGAATAGAATGTCAGGTCTAGCTTTTTGTCAGACTGGTAGGGAGTGGGCGTCGACGGAGTGAGAGTTCAGCGACCTGCTGTGACTAGGCGCACTTATCTCATCCAAATTACTTGCAGGTAATAATTCAGGTAATACCCTGTAAACTTCCTGCTCACATAACAATAATTCACGTATATAGAATATATTTTGAGCCCCTCAAGAGGGAAGGGACGAAGCCTTGAAACTGTTGAACAACACTAGAATCAAGAAATTTGAGCATCCCTCTCCTTCCTCAAATTAAACCTCATTACCCCTCACTTCCCTGGTGTTGTAATCTGACCCTAAAGTGCTTAGTACTCCCCTCATGCATACAGTAATTCGCAGTAATAATTATACAGAACATTGAATTCGTTTGTCCCCATAATTAGTTTATTATTTACAAAGCCTATCCAATATGCCTGGACCAATGAAGCCTAAATTCACATTTACTCTAATATGAAGAATATTTTAATACTAAAATAGGGTTACCTACCCCTCGTTGTATATATACTGACCAGTCACAGAGAGTATTCAGAGATCTTTTCTACTGGCAGGGTGATGGATTCATTTCTAATGGCTGAGCGTTCGCTACGATTTGTTATCTATTCAGAATCTAGCCTAGGTACGTATATACAGATATTCGGTTTACCGTGTTTTCTCTACTGGTATAAGCACTGTGGGTTCGTTCCTTCTTGTTCGGGATTTTAGTTGCTACTGTCAGAGGGTCAGCTGGGTTCATTTCTACCGACAGAGGGCTCCTTAGGTTTATTTCTACCGACAGAGGAAAAAAAATCGCTAATTTCAACGTCCAAAGACAAAAAATGTCGCTGTCGAACCAACATGACCAGATGTGGCTGACACAAAAACAACACCTCAGCACCAAAATGCGATAAACATCCTCTGATTTTTTTAGTCTTGAAGATGCTTGGAGACCTCTCAGTGTGATGTCTAAGAGATCATTTTTCACGTGGTGGAGATTTCTTGTAGACATCATTGGGGAAAAAAGGTCTCTCGTCTAAAGTTAATAGTACTTAGGTCAGCCTGTTGATATCTTGGAGATTTCTCATTCAGATATTTTAGAGACCGTTCCTCAGATAGTGTATATATCTTGTAGACCTTTTAGGAAGGAGGAAACGTCCTTTAAGATAACTTTATCTCGCTGCCTCAACCAGATTGTCTCTCTCAGGACATTATTACTCTAATATCTGGAAGCAGGAGGTGGAGGACAATACGAAGAGCTGTTATTACGAACAACGTCACGGAAACGTCAACAACTATATTCTCAGGGCAAGGGATTACAACGTTATGTTGTTTATCGTTATAAATGTCAAACAGATACTCGCAAACATAATGGAATATACTGTTGTCGCTCTGATGATCTAGATATGGTATTGTTATTAGTAAATGAAGTGAGAATTTCACCATAGTGAATGTAACAAATGGTGTAAGGAATACTTGTAAATAAAAGAGTTACCATGCATTTGTAAGCGCAGATACAAGGTCGCCACATTGTATTGAAAAGAAAGTTTAAGTAGGTAGCATGAACTGTTGTTTAACTCACTTTTATGTATAGTTCCTGATACCACACAGGCATCGTGGATACAGGATTATATTAACTATCTACTGCTTCAGACATAAACCATTTCCTTGTTAAATTAAATAGCTTAGCTCATTCTATAAATTTTACTGTTGAATTTGAAGTAAATAACTCATTGCCCTTCTAAGATGTTTTTATTATTAAGGGTAACATTGATTTTAAATTTAAAATTTACAGAAAACCTACAAATAATTGTTCCTATGTACACTATTACTCTTCACATCAAGATAGAGTTAAAGTGTAGGTTTTCTCTTCTATGTTTTTGAGAGCTTTACGCATTTGTAGTCCAGAGTTCATAGATGAAGAAATCTCTAAAATTTATGAAATAGCTAATGATTTAAAATACCCAAGAAACATAATTGATAAATCTTTTAAAATAGCTAGAATACTTTTACAATCCAAAAGGGACAACCAACCTTATTCAACCAAAAATATGTTGGTTCTCCCTTACCATGAAAACTTGGTTGATATGCCTTCTTTCTTAGAATTTTAATATCAAAGTTGTATTTAAAAATCTTGATACAGTAAAAAGACTTTTGATAAAAAATTCCCCCCAAAATGCTGACGGATGTGTCTATAAGATTCCCTGTAAAATATGCGATAAAGTTTATTATGGTCAAACTGGTAAAAGTCTTGAACTAAGATTAAAACAACATAAATATAGCATTAGAACTGGACAAGATTCTAATGCTCTATTTATTAGTGAGACTTTAACCATCCAATTGATTTTCAAAATGCTGAGAAGGTTGTATCAAGCAAGTCCATGGTTGAGAGGAATATAATAGAATCATGTTTCATTAAAAACAGTTTTGAAAATAATATGAATATTTCTTTTGGTTTATATAAATTGGATTCATTTATAATTAATAAAATTTGGGAAGAATTTAATGATAAATTGGACTAATCTTAATTCTTGGGAAGAGTTTCAGGTCCTTTCTTATGTTCCTCTTCACAGTGTCGTGCGATGTTACGCTACTGTGAGGTGTTGTCTTTGTTAGTGTGATGTGACTGTGAGGTGTATTCTGCCTCTTTATAAGCCTTCTTCTCACGTTTCCTTTTATAGTTCCTTGATAATGTGAGTAGTCACGAAAGCGCTTGGAATTCTTCTATTTTTTCATAGTGGTTGTCTTGCATATTTTGATATCACCTGTTTACTGTGATCTTTTGCATATATATATATATATATATATATATATATATATATATATATATATATATATATATATATTTTTGTGTGTGTGTGTGTGTGTGTTAGTTACCATTTTGTCCTAGGCACATGTCGATTAGACACTAGGCCTGTTGTATGTATGTGTGTGTGTGTAAGGAAACACTTCGAAATGTTTCCGCCCCGCCGGGAATCGAACCTGGGCCACCAGTGTGTGAAGCGAGAGCTTTAGCCACCAGGCCACCGGGGCGTGTGTGTGCATGTGTGTGTGTGTATCTGGCAACTCTGCCAGAGAGAGGCTGTTGGCATCCCTCTCTGTGGTTTTGGCACGATATCTTCCAATTAAGAACATCTACCACAATTATCATCAGCAGGCTGGTGTGTGAATACCTGCAGCTCGTTTTGGAAGGGGCAGCAAGACTCTAAATTTCCTTTCTCCCTTTAGAATCAAGAAAAGTGTTGTGCATCTGAAGTCAGTGAGGGGGATACATAACGGTCACCTAAGGGAAGGAGGGGTCAGTGAGGGGAGGTGGGCAACATGGAGGAGGCGGAGGATGAGGGGTAAAACTGTTCCCCCCACCCTTCCCCTTCCCCAAACAGGCGTGCATACACCGTGTACTCTCGTTTCAATAATGGAGAGTTTGTTCACCTTGTGTGTATAGTGCATAGTGTATAGCGGTGTGTTGTTTATAGTGGGGTGCTGTGCATAGTGTATAGTGACATGTCGTGGGAGGCAGAGAGTGCGCAACTCTGTGAGGCCTGCCTGCCCAGGTCCTCACCCTCCTCCACTCCTGCCTCACACCGCTTCCACACCTCCCTCCCTCCCCTGCCCACCACGAGGAGAGGAGACCGTTCTCCTCCACCCCCACCATGAACCACCTGTGGTATGTGCCATGTGCCATTTTCCATTCAGCCCGGGCTTACCACTCAGATTGAGGTATGGCAGATGATGCAGCCAGCCAGCCACAAAGCCAGGGAACCAGTGCACCCAAAAAATGAATGAAGAGTCACATGTCAGGTGTGTGGAGAGTATCGGGCACTCAACAGGAACAGACTTATTCGTGCTGAATCACATATGCCCCCAGGAGAGAGCAGCCCACAGCCTCCACAGGCAGATGACAATTCCAATGGCAACCTTTTCACTTGCGAAGATCTTCTGATGACATTCAAATCCACTGCTAGCAGTACCGTATCTCACATTCCTAAAGCGGCCTGATAGCTAAAGCTCTCGCTTCACATGACGAGGGTCTGCGTTCGATTCCCAGCGCGGGTAGAAACATTGGGCGTGTTTCTTTACACCGGATGCCTATGTTCACCCATCAGTAAAATGGGTACCTGGGTGTTAGTCGACTGGTGTAGGTCGCATCCTGGGACTAGGACCAAATTTGCCCGAAATGCTCTGCATTTGGGCAAGGCCTGTATACCTTGTACATGTATACCTAGGCCTGTATACCTTGTACATGTATACCTAGGCCTGTATACTTTGTACATGTATACCTAGGCCTGTATACCTTGTACATGTATTTGTTGTAAATAAATATATTATTACTATTATTATTATTATAGGCTGCAGGGAAATTCACAGACCTTCTTAAGCAGGTGAATGAAGGTTCCACCAACTTAGAAGCCCGAAGAATCATTAAAGCAAGGTGCAACCTACTCCTGTTTGGCAATGTCTGTCTTGCAGTTCCTGAAAGACGAGGCAAACTGCTAACCACATCAGTCATCAAGGCAGTGCGCAACTGCCCAAGAACAGATAATTGTGTCCCTCTGCCCCATCATCGCAGGAATCACAGAGGTAGACCCAAGAAAAATTCCACTGAAAACGAGGTTTAGCAAAAAATCGAAGAAGGCAACACAGTGGGAGCAATCAGAATAATTACAAGTGACGACACTGTTGCTCCCAAAGATGAGACCACAGCTCAAGCACTAAGAGACAAGCATCCGACAAGGGACACCATAGTCATTATCAACAACCCTGAGGAAGACCTTATCACTGGACAATTAATTTTGCCAGAACCAGAAGTCTATTTTTCAGTTACACTGGAATTCGACCACAACACCTCAAAGAGATGGTAAATCCAGTACTTGGCACATCTGCATCAATTCTTCTCTCCGAGTTAACAACCTTCGTCAACAACTGTCTGGCTGGGCGGATTCCAGAAGAAATTTAACCTTTCTTTTTTGGAGCCTCATTATGTGCTTCGAAAAAGAAAGATGGGGGAATCAGAGCCATTGCTGTTGGTAACACTCTTCGCCGTCTCGTTGCCAAAACAGCAGTAAGAAACATTCACCTAGAAGCTGCCAATTTACTCCAGCCACACCACCTGGGCTTTACATCAGGGACTTACCAGAAGACAAGGCCGTAGTCAAACTTGACAGCCGTTCGGGATCGGTTCTCCAGTGTTTTTCCCTTCATTTCAGCTGGCTACAGCAAACCCTCAATTCCTTTGTTTGGCGAACATGAAATTCCCACATCAGAGGGTGTTCAGCAGGGTGACTCACTCGCTCCACTTCTCTTCTGCTTGGCAGTAAGAGAACTTCCAGCCTGTGCAGCGAGCTCAACATCTGGCACCTGGATGATGGCACTCTGACAGGTACTGAAGAGTCCCTGCTAGAGGACCTACAACTGGTGAAGACACAGGGAGAAGCCTTGGGATTCATTCTCAATCCCTCCAAATGTGAAATCATCACAACGAACCAGGAAATAATCAGTGTTGTGCGAACAATCCTCCCTGAAGTCTCTACTACCACTCTAGCCAAGAGCACCCTCATTGGAGCACCGCTGGCTAATCAGTTCATCAACACAGTCCTCAAGGACAAACTGAATGACCTGAAGAGAATGGAGGAGAGAATAAGAGATCTCGATGCCCAGTATCTCCTCACAAGGTGTCTTACTCTGCCTAGACTCACTTACTTCCTGAGGTGCGCACCCCCTCTTTTGACAACCCAACACTCAACGTATATGACTCACTCATGAGATCAATCTTTAAGAAGGCATTGAATGTGTTACTGGAAGATCAGCAATGGGATCAGGCAACTCTCCCAGTGCGACTAGGAAGTAAAGGGGTGCGCAAAGCAACGCAGGTAGCTTTGTCTTCATTTCTGTCTTCGTGTTTGTCTTCCAGTTGCCTAGTCAAAGGGATTGTCTCCGAACACTTGAGAGGTGCGGTAGGAGCTCAAGACCCCAGGTTCATTGAAGCAGCCGTGTGGTGGGACACGCTTACTGACTCCTCCAGTAGACCAGCTCCTCCCAAAGAGCACAGTCCCACTGAGACAAACCAATCATGGAAAAAATCGCCAATGCAATGCTCACCAATGCTTCAGGAAAGGACAAAGCTCGTCTCCTAGCAGTGAAGGCACTGCATTCAGGAGATTTAATTTTAGCTGTTCCCAATTCCTCTCAGGGTACTCGACTAGACTCACAGGCCATTCGGATTGGTGTTGCTCTTCGCCTAGCAGCCCCCATACTCTCCGAATATAGGTGTATTTGCGGCAGGGCGACTGCTGGTCAATTCGAACTTCATGGTCTCGTGTGTCACACATCAGAAGGGAAGTATGCTAGACATGAGGAGGTCAACAACATTATAAAGAGAAGCCTCGCCACAGCCCGTTGCCCAGCTCAACGGGAACCCCAAGTGCAGAGGTCTGACGGAAGTTAAAAACATTCTGATGCAGCCACTGTGCTACCCTAGAATGATGGTAAGCCTGGGACTACACCTGTGCTGCCACATTGGCAGACACCTACTTGCCATACTCCGAAGCTGAAGGGGGTGGAGCTGCCAGCCACAGGGAGACCCAGAAAACCCGCATATATGAAGGCCTTACCCCTTGCTATAACTTCACCCCAATAGGGTCAGATACCCTTGGAGCATGGGGCAAATGTGCTATAAACTTCTTCGAAGAGCTATGTGAAAAACTCATCATAGAAACCAAGGATCACAGGGCGACCAGCTTCCTCTTTCAGAGACTCAGTGTTGCGATCCAGAGGGAAAATGCCTGCCGCATTCTGGGCACGGGGGCCACCGTCTGGGAGCTGGACGAAGTATTCGAGATATAGCTCTGAGATGTTATCTATGTTGTTCCACTCCTTATTGTATTTTTGTTAATGTATTTTGTCTTTAAACAAAGTCTACATAGAATATAGAATATAGGGGGTGGTAGGAGAAGACAATATTGAAACAGCTCTGGGGAGAACCTTAAGTTTTCCCTGAAGTAAGTTTATTCTTTTCTCTGAGGATGAGGGTCCCCAGCACAGTTCCAGAGGTGGTACTTCCCTATCTATCTATCTATCTATCTATCTATCTATTATATATATATATATATATATATATATATATATATATATATATATATATATATATATATATATATATATATAAGCAAAAGATCACAGTAAACAGGTGATATCAAAATATGAAACAACCACTATGAAAATAGAAGAATTCAAGCGTTTGTGACTACTCACATTATCACATGATAATGTGAGTAGTCAAGAATCTATTTTCATATGTTTTCATATTATATATATGTATATATATATATATATATATTATGTGTGTGTGTGTGTGTGTGTGTGTGTGTGTGTGTGTGTGTGTGTGTGTGGGTGTGTGTGTGTGAAACAAGCCACTGGGGGTGGAAATCATTTGCTCAAGTACTTTCACATCTCAGTGCGTCATCAGGAGCTATGTAATATGTCTATCTCTTTTTTTTTTAGTCTTTTCACTCTTTTCCTTTTTCAATGATTATCTGTTTCTCTCTCTCGCTTACTTTCTCCTTTTACTTTTTGTCTATCTCTTTAACGTTTTTCATAAATGTCGATCTGGATCTCTCTCTCTCTTTGTTATATTTTCCTTACCCTCTTTTTTTTCTTTTTTTATCTATTTCTTTCTTTTTATATTAATTTTTGTATGCCTTTACCACTTTCTCCATTACTCTGTATATTCCAATCTTTCGTTCTATATTCTTTTTTTTCATATTATGGTCTGTCTTTTTCTCCCTCACTTTCTCAATTAAAGTATATATGTTGTTCCTTCATTACTATGTGTGCATTTACCCTCACTTTATTACTGTCTGTTTGCCTCTCACTTTCTATAAAAATTGTTTTAGTTTAAATGTTTGAGCATTGCTTAAATTTTTTTAGGCTTTTCAGGCTGCAAATTTCAAAATTATAATTGTAAAGCCAAGAAAAATTTATTGTAACGTGAATATCTGATATTATTTCGATTTTAAATTATGAAACGAGAGAATATGTCTAATTATCTAATACCTATTTTTTCCAGAAGAGTCCTTGAACTGGAGTAAATTCAGAGTTCCAATTAGTATAAATTCATTTTGAAAAGCCTACGATTACGTTCTGCATTTAGAGCGTATTAAAATATAATCATAAATATATCATAGAGTTAGAGCAACATCTTTTGGAATGTTGATATTAAATAATATTATAAGGGTTTTAAAAAAGCAGATTAAAATACATGCAGCAGTAGTAGTGGAGAGACTTTGGTTCTGGTCACTGTGGCTCTTAAAAGTCTGTGCTCTACCAGGCAAATGAACTCACTGATCACAGTCTATACTATTGTTCGGACTTTGTTCTTGTGATCTTGCTGTCAGAAAAGATGGAATTGGACAATTACTGGCTGTTCTCTGTTGCCAATATTTGTAGTTATTTTTACCAGTGGTAACTGTAGCTGGTTGTTATTGTCTTTCTGTTGACTTTTCAGTGAGGAATCTCAGCTGGACTCCGGACAGCAGTCTAAAAATAGCCTCTTACGATAGATTCTTAGGTAGAGTTGAATACATGAAGAGAGTACAGTATATGTAAAGAGTCTTAAATAGTATTAGTAATAATAGAAGAAAAAAAATCAGTCTTAAGTCTAAATTTCACTTCCAGATTTCCTGGTAAATAACGATAATCGTTTCCCAGTACAGTATGGTAATTCTCTTCACCCAGTGTCTTTATAGAATGGAGAGCTGGGATAGCCTTTTGTTGTGTGTTCCGGAAGTAAACATAATTATATATTGTTGATATGTAGCTTATTTTTTTTAATCAGGTAATGCCCTATGACCTTTTGTTTTTTATTTTTTCTATGAACCGTCTTTATCAGCCTGTCTCTCTCCTCAGTTCCTCCCTTTCTTTCCTTAGATCTCTATCGACTCATTATCCTCCACAACCATACATTTGACTCGCTTTGTTTGTTGTGAGTGGGTCAGACCCAGATATAAGTAACTCCAACTCTGCTTTACCGAAACCTTTGAGGTTCATGTAACTACTAAACCCTTATTGGATTGCTGGACTACATCCTCATCGCACAATTAAAGTCTCCCAGATCACGATAGATTTTACTACTTGGTGGAAGAAACCACTCCTATATGATGATCTATAATATGTGACTATTATGTAGAGTAGGATAGCAGCGCAAAGCTGATATGTTCAGTTTTATTTATTAATTTTGTTTTATTCCTCACCACCTCCGCACACTTCTGACGTCTCCATAATACACCTCTGCCTAACCATTCTTCATTCTATTGTCGCCACGTCTGCTCAGCTTCACGCACCCTCATGCACCCCCCACACCCTCAAACTACCCCCACCAACACACCCACTACCTACATACACATACCGGAGCTGGGTGGTATGGTTACTCACAGAGCCTCTCACAATTCGTTTCATACTCCCTAACATATCCTCATACATGCCTTCACACAGTCTCAAAAATACCTTCAAACATCGTCACACACACCCTTACCCTCCCTCACCCTTCTCTTTACACGCTCACGCACACTCAGCCTCATATACCCGTAACACACGCGTACAAACATTCACACCGTGTTAATTTTTCGTCCGGCATGGTAAGGTAAGTCTTTGTAGTGCAACGGGAGCACTAAAGGCAAACACTGAGGTGTAGATTTGGTGGAAGTGTGAGCTGTTGTATGTTATGCAATTAACGAGTATTGCATATTTTGTTGCATACACGGATAAAGGATAAAGCATTAGGATGAGGTGTTGTAATAGGGTTTTACATTGTAATTAGCATTGTGCGTTGTGTATGCATACGTAAAAAAGTATAGTATTTCCTATACGGGTTATTTTTATTGTGAGTACTGTTATGTTTAGTTGTATAAAACCTGTGTGTTGGATGGTACTACATTATATATTGTACGGAGTAACACAGTTGAAAGTTAAAGTTACTGAATGAGGAGTCGAGAAGACTATCAGTATTGTGTGTTGGGTTAGATATATTTTTAGTATGATATATGATACAATCTTGTTCAGAACAACCAGATTTTATAAATTTCATGTTGTAATTGAGTACATTACCAGTTACGCCTTGTTGCGTATTAACTATATGAATATATGTTGTTTGGTTATATGATGTTATGACAGGTTTGTCAATGTGGTGGGAGGGGGTTACCTTATAAGAGAAGGAATAAGGTACAGGGTTTAGGACCTGTTTTAGTTGTATGTGTTTGGTAGATATATTTTGGCATGTGCCACAGATGCACCCTTGTTACAAAGGGTATTGGGTTTGTTTCAAGCGTATTTTGGCTTTATATATAAGTAAAGCTCTTTTATGTATGTCATGTATAAGGTTGTTAGTCATATAGGGTGCTCGGGTTGAATTGTATGTCATATATGGAAAAATAAACACATAAGCAGTATAATGTGATCCCTTATTGACAACGTTTCGCCCACGCAGTGGGCTTTATCGAGTCACAGACAGATCTACCTGGAAAATGAGCAACATGGAGATATATATAGGGTACAGTCAGGTGGAGAATGCTGGGTCAGGTGGAGAAAGCTGCATGTGACAGTCTTAAAAGTAGTGTGATAGTTAAAAACATTGTGGACAACCTCACCAAAACATTTCTTCACAAGACTCGCCGCATTCTGAGGGAATCAGAACTAGGAAAGAAACTTCTACACACCATTCCCAGCAACCCCAGACCTGCCAGAATGTACGGTCTGCCAAAAACTCACAAACCAGGTATCCCATTGAGGCCCATATCCTCGGGAATAGGCAGTGCTCCCCACCAAATCTCAGGAATTCTCGCTAAACACCTCTCCAAACTTTTGGGCACCATCAGTCCAGCACATCTCAAACACTCTGGTGACCTTCTCAATCGCATTCGCAACATCAACATCAGAAACAAGAAGCTCTCCAGCCTTGATGTAACATCCCTATTCATCAAAGTACCTACTACACAAGCTATCGATCTTTTGCGCAGGAAAATTGACGACTCGCTTGATCTTCCTCTTCCAGCCAGCGATTTCATCGACCTTGTTGAACTATGTGTGGGCTTTACATGTTTCTCTTTCGAAAACCAACCTTTCAGCAAACTTTTGGACTACCCATGGGATCGCCACTTAGTGCCGTCCTTGCGAACCTATATATGGAACATTTGGAAGCCGAGCGATTTTCCACTATTATTCCCTCTTCTGTCACCTGGCTTCGTTATGTTGACGACATTCTCATCATAACTCCCAGACGCTTCAACGTTCAAGTTCTCCAACACGAACTCAACCAGGTTGAGCCATCAATCCAGTTTACACTAGAAGAAGAAGTCGACAACACTCTTCCTTTCCTTGATGTTCTTCTCTGCAAAGCTGACCATGAACTTCGTTTTAAAGTCTATCGAAAACCTACCAATCAACACGATCTTCTCCACTTCTACTCTCACCACGACACCAAAATTAAACGTGGTGTAATTATAGGCTTTTTCCTGCGCGCACTCAGAATCTGCAGCAGTGAGTTCCTTGAAGAAGAATGCTCCTCATTGAACAAGTTTTTCCAAACTTCACTATCCTCGTCACTTCATTAGAGACTGCAGACGACGGGCATTAAACATCTTCAACACACCCAGAGAAGACACTGCTGAGAAGAGATACATAGTCCTTCCCACCAACTCCATTTCCAAACAAGTTTCCAACATTTTTCTAAGACCTCATTCCGAGTATCCACCTCCACATCCACCACCATCAAGGACATTACCAGTAACAGACAGGAAAAGCTTCAATCCACGGCAGAGGTATACACAATCCTTGTAATGGCTGCAGCAAATTATACGTTGGCGAAACATCCAGAGACCTACAAACACGCATTTCAGAACACCAGTACGCAGGCAGATCTGACGACTCAAGAAATGCCTGTGTTCAACACCGAAATTTACACAACCATTTAATCAACTACAGAAACGCAAGACTCATCGCCAGAGAAGACAACACGCAATACCGAAGAATCCTAGAATCGTCACTCATCTGTATATCCAACAACTTCAACCAGAACAACGACTTCTACAACATAGCTGAACCTATTGCCAAGAAACTTCTTCAACGCTATCCCACCTAGAACTCAAGAATGGTACACTCAGGTCCTTTAAGTCACACAATGTTTTTAACTATCACACTACTTTTAAGACTGTCACATGCAGCTTTCTCCACCTGACCCAGCATTCTCCACCTGACTGTACCCTATATATATCTCCATGTTGCTCATTTTCCAGGTAGATCTGTCTGTGACTCGATAAAGCCCACTGCGTGGGCGAAACGTTGTCAATAAAGGATCACATTATACTGCTTTTGTGTTTATTTTTCCATTGTGTCGGTATTTTATACCATTTATTTCCATGTCATATATAAGGTTGTTAGTCATATAGGTTGCACGGGTTGAATTGTATGTCATGTATGTAGAATGTTGCAGTTTTTGACACCTGTTGGTGCGGCATTTTTCATTGATGTAATACATTGTCATAAAAATTTTAAATAAAATATAAAAAAAAAAAAATTTCGTCACTGGATGATTCCTTGAATATAAGAGACGCTGTCCACGAAGCAGCATGCTAGGTATCAGACCTCCTGGTAAATCACGCCATTACCACCATGCACATCTCTGCATCGTTATTTCTGTGTTGAAATCCGACCATGCGCCTTCTGCAGCATCTAATATTACATCTACCACCATGGCCAGCAACTCTTCATAGCGCAACTCGCGCTATGAGACTGTTGGTACTTGACAGGACGATGAGAAGCACTGGACAATTTGTCCACAAACAGTAGTAGCATTTATTACGGAGGAGGAGACATCGACAACGTCAGCGACTTCCCTAGAGGAGATTTTTGACGATAAAAACCTCTACGATGCCCTCGATGGCGGTCACCTCGATAGGAACGGCGACAACGTCGATGCTAATGATAATGATTTCCTACTGGACGTGAGCGCTGACCGCCAAAGGAAAAAGAAAGGTGTGGGTAATATTTGTCACCCTCACACTCAGTGGTGGTAATGGCGGTGATGGTGGTGAAGAGGGTAATGGTGGTGGCGGTGGTGGAGGTAATGGTGTAGGAACTACCTTTTGTTCCAGCTTATTTTCATAAGAACATAAGAAAGGAACAATGCAGCAGACCTACTGGCCCATGCGAGGCACGTCTTACTCACACCCACTCATGTACTTTACTAGACGGTACTCGGGAGTTTGTTCCACTCATCCACAACTCTATTACCAAACCAGTGCTTTCCTATATCTTTCCCGAATCTGAATTTTTCCAACTTGAAACCATTGCTGCGAGTCCTGTCTTGGTTATATATTTTAAGAACATTATTTACATTCCTTTATTTATTCCCGTTTTCCATTTATATACCTCTAATCATATCTTTCCCTAATTCTACGCCTTTCTAGAGAGTGCAGATTCAGGGTCCTCAGTCTAACCTCGTAGGAAAGATTTTTGATTCATGGGATCATCTTTGTCATTTTCCTTTGTACGTTTTCAAGCTCATTTTTGTAATACGGTGACCAGAACTGTGCAGCATAATCTAAATGAGACCTAACCAAGGATATATAGAGTTGAAGAATAACCCGTGGACTCCTGTTAGTTATACTTATTGATATGAAGCCAAGAATTTTATTCGCTTTATTTCGAATACTTACGCACTGTTATCTGTTATCTGCTAACCAGAACTCCCAAATCTATTTTGCAGTCAGAGATATTAGGATCTACATTATTTAGTTTGTATTAATATTGGTAGAATTACCGACAATATGTTAAGTAAAAGGACACAAATGCAACTAATGTGACATTTTATTGTGGCAACGTTTCGCTCTCCAGGAGCTTTTTCAAGCCGTTACAAGCGATACATGGACACAGAGGGTATATATATACTCTCAAAGTGAGGTGTAATACTAGTGGTGGTAGAAGTAGTTGTGATATAAGTGTACGGTTCGTACTTCTAACGGCTGCGCCATAGCTGTTCACGTGATTACCATGTGACTTGTGTTAGCCAATGATAGGCCTGCCTTTTGAATGCCTCAGTGCCGGGCGGCCCTAGTAGGGGAGTACCATCCGAGTAGGCCTAGCAGGCGGACACAGGCATAGGCTCTCAGCTCCCATATATCCAACGCCTCATTAATCGCTACCAAAAACCAAGCTCATCGTCTGTTAATATTACCAAATCTATGAAAAGAACCCCACAACACAAATGGTGACAGCTTGTGGGCCTAGATTTTGTGTAATCTGAGCAGATTTAACAAGAAGAGGAAGAGCCGGTGTGACTGCCTCCAGCGTCTCCCGGACCAGCGTCATACCAACCGTTACCTCACTACCCTCAGCTGTGTCGTCATCCAAGACTCTTCTGAAGCAGTGTCTCCAGTCTTCTGGCTTCTAATTGCAAGTAAACCTCCGAAGAGTTGATCTGGGTTTTGCAATTAAGCCAACAAGTAAGCCAGTTTATGGGAAGAGCCTAAGCCAGCCTACTGTCATCCAGTGTCTCCTGCCATCCACCCAATTCTTCACTGCTGTGTGCAAGTAAGAGTATTCAGGTTCACCAGTCCAGAGAGCTAAGCCAGCCTCTTCCAGAAAGCCAGTTATACAAGTAAGCCAGTTGTTTCTTCAGCAAGCCAGTTCCTTGCAGTATTGTCTCCAATCGCTCTGTGCTACAAGTTGGACGCTTGTCAGAGTGATATTCACCATTCCTGTGGCTTATTGTGCAAAAAGCCACCTGGGTTAGTAGTCCCAAGGCCGTGAGAATTAAGTGTACTGGCCGAATGCCGTGACGTCATCGCCCACCGCCAGCGAGTCAGGCAGCAGTGACGTCATCCACGCGCGCGACACTCACCACCCACGCTGCTGTAAACAAAGATACCACCTGCTAACACTACCCTCGACCAGCCAATATTTTGTGGTATTTTCTACCCTATCTGGGGTACCAGCAGCATTGTTTCGGCTCACATAGCAAGTCGAGAGTGTCTTCCTTCATCCCAGAGCGCCAACGTAAAAGCTTGCTGTGTGAGTTCTTCCGTGTAAGCGCATTTCTTCAAGATTGTCAGCAGTCAACGACCAGGAATATATTCTCTCCACCTACACTCGCTGTTCATTCATCATTAGACTCTATTCTATT
>WNWK01030018.1:0-23850 GCA_009830355.1 Cherax destructor
CCACTAACAACGATCTTCAACACATCTATCGAAACAGGGCAACTACCCGAGGTATGGAAGACAGCAAATGTAGTTCCAATTTTTAAAAAAGGAGACAGGAACGTAGCACTAAACTACAGACCAGTGTCAATGACATGTATAGTATGCAAGGTCATGGAGAAGCTAGTCAGGAGAAGAGTGGTTGAGCACCTAGAAAGAAATGAGCTTATCAACGATGGCCAACACGGTTTCAGGGACGAGAAATCCTGTGTCACAAACCTACTGGAGTTCTACGACAGGGTGACAGCAATAAGACAAGAGAGAGAGGGGTGGGTAGATTGCATATTCTTGGATTGCAAGAAGGCGTTTGACACAGTTCCACACAAGAGATTAGTGCAGAACCTGGAGGACCAGGCAGGGGTAAAAGGGAAGGCACTACAATGGATCAGGGAATACCTATCAGGAAGACAGCAGCGAGTCATGGTACGTGGCGAGGTGTCAGAGTGGGCGCCGGTGACGAGAGGGGTTCCACAGGGGTCAGTCCTGGAACCAGTGCTGTTTATGGTATTTGTGAACGACATGACGGAAGGAATAGACTCTGAAGTGTCCCTGTTTGCAGATGATGTGAAGTTGATGAGAAGAATTCAATCGGACGGGGACCAGGCAGAACTACAAAGGGATCTGGACAGGCTCCAAGCCTGGTCCAGCAACTGGCTCCTGGAGTTCAACCCCACAAAGTGCAAAGTCATGAAGATTGGGGAAGGGCAAAGAAGACCGCAGATGGAGTACAGTCTAGGGGGGCCAGAGACTGCAAACCTCAGTCAAGGAAAAAGATCTTGGGGTGAGTATAACACCAGGAACATCTCCTGAGGCGCACATCAACCAAATAACTGCTGCAGCATATGGGCGCCTAGCAAACCTAAGAACACCATTCCGACATCTTAATAAAGAATCGTTCAGGACCCTGTATACTGTGTACGTTAGGCCCATACTGGAGTATGCAGCACCAGTTTGGAACCCACACCTAGCTAAGCACGCGAAGAAGCTCGAGAAGGTGCAAAGGTTTGCAACAAGACTAGTCCCGGAGCTAAGGGGTATGTCCTACGAGGAGAGGTTAAGGGAAATTGACCTGACGACACTGGAGGACAGGAGAGATAGGGGGGATATGATAACAACATATAAGATACTGAGAGAAATTGACAAAGTGGACAGAGACAGAATGTTCCAGAGATGGGACACAGCAACAAGGGGACACAGTTGGAAGCTGAAGACTCAGATGAATCACAGAGATGTTAGGAAGTATTTCTTCAGTCACAGATTGGTCGGAAAGTGGAATAGTTTAGGAAGCGATGTAGTCGAGGCAGGATCAATACATAGCTTTAAGCAGAGGTATGATAAAGCTCATGACGCAGGGAGAGTGACCCAGTAGCGGCCAGTGAAGAGGCGGGGCCAGGAGCTATGAGTCGACCCCTGAAACCACAACTAGGTGAGTACACTCACACACTGTCTCTCACTCTCTCACTCTCACACTCTCAGAGTTTCACTCTCCCACTCTCTCACACTCTTACTGTCTCACTATCCCACTCTCTCTTACTGTGTCACTTTCCCACTCTCTCACTCTCTCTCACTGCCCCACTCTCACACTCTTACTGTCTCCCTCTCCCACTCTCCCCTACTGTCTTGCTCTCCAACTCTCTCACTCTCACACTCTCTCTTACTGTCTCACTCTCACTCTCACACTCTCTCTTACTGTCTCTCCCACTCTCACTCTCACACTCTCTCTCCCTCTTGCTCTCTCACTCTCCTCCTCTTCCTCTTCCTCCTCATCCTTCTCCTTTCCATTCCCCCCCTTCCCCTACTTCTTCCTCTCACCCCCTCTCTTCCCCCTTTGCCTTTTCCTCCTCTCTTTCTTTCCCCTTGTCTCTCTTTCCTTTCTCCCTTTACTATTCCTCTCTCTCCCTCCTCCCACTTCCCCTCTCTTTTTTTTCCGTCCTTCCTCCCTAACTTCCCCCTTTCTCTCCCTCTCCCTCTATCCTCTTCCCACTTTCTCTCCACCTCCCCAGCACTCTCCCTGTCCCCCCTCCCTCCCTCTCTACATCTCTTTCTCCCTTACAACTCCCCCCCCCCACACACACACACACAAACAGCAGACACATGCACTACAACACCTAACCCATTAGAAGAAAATGGGGGCTCAGAGAGGAAGTCGAAGGCTCAGGGGATCAGAGGAAGATGGTCCTGGAAAGGAAGAATGGATGGAAGAGTAATGTAAATAGATGGAACAAGAGTGGGAGAACAAACTATGTGAGCTTTCTGTGAAAATGGAGAAAAGGATGGATTCAGAGAAGAAGAAATGGGAGTCACAAGCTAAAGCCGCAGAAGCCACGACACAGGCCCTAGAATATAATGTAGACATGCTGAAGTGAGTTACAGGGCTATTGCCCAGAGGAAACATGGCATCTGAAGCATGTACACCCCTATTAAACGAGGAGCCCAATGGAAAGAAAGGAGACAAGACTTACGCTAAGGCCCTATCAGTCCACCAAGCAAGGCCGAGGAATGTAGGGGGAGAGCTTTTAAGAGCAGGGATAGCAGTAAGTGAGGGGGGAAAAGGTAGAGAAGGCGACAGGTCCCACGCAGAGGCACGACCATGGCACGAAGAGTTATAAGAAAAAATAAGGGAGACAAATGTTATGTACAAACAGGACCCAGAGACACTGAAGGAATGGGAATGGTAGGAGGAGAGGGAGAAGTCGATGTTTATTCATGGGTTTCAAGAGACCGAAATGAGGACACAAAATCAAAGACAGCAGAAAGAAAAACAGGAGATTAAAGACATCATCAAAGAAATAGGCGAGGAGAATATGATAGAGATAGTAAATTTTCAGAGAATAGGAGGGTACTTGAAGGGAAGAAATTGGCCGGTCAGTCTGATTTTCAAGACAGAAATGGTGCGGAACAAGATCATGCAAGAGAAACCACAGCTGAAGGAATTATCAACATACGAAAGGGTGTTCCTAGACTGTGACAGGACAAGAACAGAACGACAGCAACAGAGGGAGAAGACACAGAAACGAAATGGGCTAGAAAGAGAGACAAGGACAGAGTCAGCAGAGGACAACCAGAGCAGGGCAGAGCAACAAGTGCAAGCACACACAGAACCACCATCAGAACCCCACACAGACCCCCAGAACACAGTGTTGGAGAGGAAACTGAGGGTATGGTACACCAATGCTGATGGAATAACCAAAACCAAGCTAACAGGAATGATAACAGATGCCATCTTTCCAATGGGATATCAGATCCTGAGGAAAGACAGGGAACAGAGGGGGTGGAGGAGTGGCACTGCTCATCAAAAACCAATGGAATTTTGATGAGCTGTAGAGAGGATATAGAGGAGAAGCAAGAGACTACATAATAGGAACACTTTAGTCTGGAGGTCCCAAGGTGGTAATTGCAGTGATGTATAACAGCAAGAGGCCAAGCCAAGAGTATGATGAGAGTAACAGAACGATAGTTGACTCACTGGCTGAAGTGGCCAGAAGAGCTCATGCGAGCAGGGCAAAGCTACTGATTGTGGGTGACTTTAATCACGAAGAAATTGACTGAGAGAACTTGGAGACACATATGGACCCAGGAACGTGGAGGGCTAAGATGATGGAGGTGGTGCTGGAAAACCTCATGTACCAACACGTAAGGGACAATACCAGAAAGAGAATGGAGAGGATGAACCAGCAATACTGGGCCTAGTAGTGCAGATTTTGAGGACATCACATATGAAAGACCCCTCGGGGCCAGTGACCACGTGGTTCTGAGCCTCGAATACATAGTAGACTTACAAGTGGAAAGGGAAGCAGGAAGGGTAGGACGAATGAAGTCAAACTACAAGAGAGAGGACTACAGAGATTTTAAGAATTTCCTGCACAGGGTTCAGTCAGACAGAGAACTAGCAGGGAAGTCAGTAAAAGAGATGATGGAATATGTGACAACAAAATGCAAGGAAGCTGAGGAGAGGTTTGTACCCAAGGGTAACAGAAATAACAAGAAAGCCAGGATGAGCCCGTGGTTCACCCAAAGGTGTAGAAAGGCCAAAAGTAAGTGTGCTAGAGAATGGAAGTAGTATAGAAGGCAAAGGTCCCAGGAGAATAAGGAGAGCAGTCATAGAGCCAGAAATGAATATGCACAGCAATACAAAAATGATATAGCAGTGAAAGCCAAATCTGACCCGAAGCAGATGAACAGCCACATCAGGAGGAAAACAACAGTCAAGGACCAGGTGATCAGGATAAGGAAGGAAGGAGGAGAGATCACAAGAAATGACCGAGAAGTATATGAAGAGCTCAACATGAGATTCAAAGAAGTGTTCACAGAGGAGACAGAAGGTACTCCGGAAAGACGGAGAGGTGAGGTACACCATCAAGTTTTGGACACAATACATACAACCAAGGAAGAAGTGAAGAGGCTACTAAGAGAGCTAGATACCTCAAAGGCGATGGGGTGGGATAACATCTCTCCATGGGTCCTGAGAGAGGGAGCAGAGGCGCTATATGTGACAGTAACAACAATCTTCAACACATCTATCGAAACAGGGCGACTACCTGAGGTATGACAGACAACAAATGTAGTCCCAATTTTTAAAAAAGGAGACAGACGCGATGCACTAAACTACAGGCCAGTGTCACTGACATGCATAGTATGCAGAGTCATGGAGAAGATTATCAGGAGGAGAGTGGTGGAGCACCTAGAAAGGAATGAGCTTATCAACGACAACCACCACGGTTTCCGGGACGGGAAATCCTGTGTCACAAACCTAATGGAGTTCTATGACAAGGTGACAGCAGTAAAACAAGAGAGAGAGAGAGAGAGGGGTGGGTAAATTGCGTTTTCTTGGAATGTAAGAAGGCTTTTGACACAGTTCCACACAAGAGATTAGTGCATAAGCTGGAGGACCAGGTAGGTATAACAGGGAAGGCACTGCATTGGATCAATGAATACCTGTCGGGAAGACAACAGCGAGTCATGGTACGTGACAAGGTGTCAGAGTGGGCGGCTATGACGGACGGGGTTCCACAGGGGTCAGTCCTAGGTCCAGTGCTGTTTCTGGTATACGTGAACGCCATGACTGAAGGGATAGACTCAGAAGTAACCCTGATTGCAGATGAAGTGAAGTTTTGAGAAGAATTCAATCGGACGAGGACCAGGCAGAACTACAAAGGGATCTGGACAAGCTGCAGACGTGGTCCAGAAACTGGCTTCTGTAGTTCAACCCCACCAAGTGCAAAGTCATGAAGATTGGGGAAGGACAAAGAAGACCGCAGACGGAGTACAGTCTAGGGGGGCCAGAGATTACAAACCTTACTCAAGGAAAGGGATCTTTTGGTGAGTATAACACCAGGCACATCTCCTGAGGTGCACATCAACCAAATAACTGCTGCATCATATGGGCGCCTAGCAAACCTAAGAATAGCATTCCGACTTTTCAATATGGAATCGTTTAGTACCCTGTACACCATGTATGTCAGGCCAGTATTGGAGTATGAAGCGCCAGTTTGGAACCCTCACCTAGCCAAGCATGTAAGGAGGAGAGGTTAAGGGAAATCGACCTGACGACACTGGAGGATAGGCGACATATAAAATACTGAGAGGAATTGATAAGGTGGATACAAACAGGATGTTCCAGAGCTGGGACACAGCAACAAGGGGTCACAATTGGAAGTTAAGACTCAGATGAATCACAGGGATGTTAGGAAGTATTTCTATAGTCACAGAGTTATCAGGAAGTGGAATAGTCTGGGAAGTGATGTAGTGGAGGCAGGATCAATACATAGCTTTAAGAAGAGGTATGATAAAGCTAATGGAGCAAGGAAAGAGAGGGCCTAGTAGCGACCAGTGAAGAGGCGGTGCCAAGAGCTGTAATTCTACCCCTGCAACCATATTTAGGTGAGTACACACACACACAATATATAAAATTTATTATAAGATTGAAAGCCAAAATTGAGGGTAAAAAAAAAAAAATTGAAATAACAGCATGAAGTGGAGAAGTTGGATTACAGAACACAGTGTGTACTGTACGAGCCAAGAGGAATTACATAATAATTAAACAATTATTATGGCAAGAGTTAAAAACCTAGTTTAATAATAGTATTTCAGATTTGCCTATTGACTTCCACCTATTAAATTTGTAACCGAAATTTATAGAAAAAGTCGTAAGAGTATAACTAAGTAATTCTACTGTAGTTGATAAAAACTGAAGCAGCCAATATAAAAAAATATGAAAATTAATACTTTCCAGTATAGAAAATGAGCAAATACCATTGTTTACCTGTGTAATTGATTGTATAACAGGAGACCTGGAAGTTAGGAGATGCTTGAGAAATTTAGACAATTTTTTGTTGAGATTAAAGAAAAGATGGAATAGGTTGTTAAGTGAGCTTAAAGACTATCGTGGATGCACATCTGAGTGTATCGTTCGCCAAGTAGTAAGTCCGTGGTCGTTCCAGCTGTAGCCACAGAAGAGGTCGTAGAGGACGATGTTCCGGGAACAACCAGTACCCTCCTCAAGCTTCGGATTCGGGAAGATCCGAGCGTCCAAGTCACAACATCCAGTTGTGACAATAAGTAATAGAGTGTTCCATCCTTGTTAAGATTTCCTTTGACGCATTATTCAGTCTAGAGGAAGACTGCCTCGTTGATGACGTTGCTTCACACGTTTTTGACAGACATTATTGGGAATGTGATCGAAAATACCTTCTGTGATGACGACTCATCTTCTTGTTTGCATGTTCATTCCAATGCAACAATAGGTCCATTAGTAGAAGCTTCTGTGTTCAATGTGCCCGTTTGTATGTTCATGGACTCTGGTACGCAAGTTAATATATTCAAATCTAGCCTGTTTAAGGATAAGTAATTATGTCGTGTCCTTCTAGTAGAACCAACTAGAACCAGCCACTCCACTAAGGGAGTGACTGGTTCTAGTTTGCTTGTAAGAGATCCGACTTCCCTCACCTTCTCAGTCCAAGGTAGAGAGTTTTCTGCCTCGTTTCTTGATTTATACCAGATTAATTTCTCTGGTGATCTACTGGCATTAGCATCGATGCAAGATCTACATATAGTATATGATCCATACACACACAACCCGCACATAGAAGAGATGAGCTTACGACGACGTTTAGGTCCAAGTCGGACCAAAACGCCGTCGTAGGCTCCTCTCTTCTATGTGCGGGTTGTGTGTGTATTGTTCCAGTCACGGTATTGTGCCTTTTTTGTTATTAGTATATGATCCTTACCAATGGCATGCCCAGAGTGACGACATAATCGTACCATTCTGGGACTACCAGCTTGGATCCGAGATCTGTCATACTGCTACAGAGTATGAAATTAGGATTTAGTCTTTACAGACTTGTGCATTCTCAAGTAACGTAACCAATCAGTCAGGCACTACTGTTGCTCCTATCCGGAACCCTCCCTACAACCTCGTGCACGCAGGATAGTGTTTCCATCGGCTCAGGTGTCAGAGGAACCTAAGACAACCTTAGGTACTGAGACTATCACTGCGATGGCTACTCGTCCAAGTAGTAGTTCCTCCACAGGGGACCCCTTGTGGGAAAACACTAATTGAAACAAGTCATGGTATTTCTTGTTGATGTCATAGACCGTTTGCAGAAAGACATTTTTGTCACGGCTAGTGCACTCACTGGAGTGTCTCGTTGTCCCTCATGGTCAAAGTGGTGATTATGTCCTAGATGACAGTGACTCTTGTAAGGTAATGGGTTTGCTTGTAGAGCCTTCCTTACATATTATAAGAGATAATAAGATCCATTTCTTCCTTGCTAATACCTCTGATCAGAGTATTCGCCTCAGAGCGAACACCACTCTTGTTGACCTTGTTTACTATACGTATCTTGTACCAGACCAGTGGGTTGGTGCTATTTCAATGGCTGGGAGTACATGCACTCTACCAGTAGAGGAGGAAGACTTAGCTCCTAACGACTTCCCAGACGACGTTGCGAGTTTGTTGCATCTGTTGAACAAACGTCGTAGAGCCGTTACTTTACCAGGTGAGTTGATGGGTTTAATGAACCTATTGTCCCATTGTATTCCAGTTGAACTTGGAACTTGAATTATTTACATACCTGCGTACAGAATGTCTCATACGCCAGTTGCTGTCGCGGAAGAATTAGTCAATAGTTGCTTGATGATGGCGTCATTGCACATAGCAATTCACCGTGCAATGCGCCCTTGATCCTAGTACCTAAGAAGGCTAGTACTTGGCGCCCGGTGATTGACTTTAGGAAGTTGAATACTAAAACTATACTAGATCATTGCCCACTTCCTGTACGTGGTGATTTTTTGCGAAATATCGGAGATAACAAAGTCTTTTCAACCCTGGACTTGTTACAAGAGTATTGACAAGTCCCTCTCCTCGAGGACAGACAAGAACTAAACGCCTTTTCCATTCCAACAGGTCATTTTAATTTCATCACAATGCCTTTGGAGTTACACTCATCTATCATATTTTCGAGGCTCATGACCAATATATTTAGAGGCCTTATATGTAACGTACTCATGGTCTAGCTAGATGACATAATCGTAATGTCCAAAAACGTGGTGCTTGGTAAGCTTAAAGAAGCCATTTTAAAGATCATACTATCTAAATGTCAGTTTTTCAAATCAGAGATCAAGTTTCTTGGTCACATAGCCACTCCTAGAGGGGTTACAACTGACCAAAGTAAAGTAACTGCTGTTCAAAATCTTCCGTCTCCAAAGCTGCTTATGCCCTAAGATCCTTTGTGGGCTTAACGGTTTTTACAGATCCTCTAAGTTGCTTAAGAAAGCTGTTCCTTTCGTTTGGACCTTCTGTCAAGAAAGAGCATTCCAAACTTTAAAAGAAAAGCTAACTTCTGCTCCTATTTTGACATTTTGAAATTTGCTAGTTCCATTGACATAGGTGCCGTCCTAGCATTTGCTAGTCGTGTCCTTTCCAAGGCTGAACGAAATTATACAGTGACTGAGCAAGAAGCGTTAGCAATAGTTAGGTCTTTAAAACACTTCCGAGACGTCATATACCAGTACACTGTCCATGTCTTGACAGATCATGCTCCACTGATTCACCTATTCCAGAATAAACAACCAACTGGAAGATTAGCCAGATGGTCCTTGACCATTCAAGAGTTCAATCCAACCTTTGAACCCTTGCAAGGCAAGGGTTCAAAGATGGTTTATCTCGACACATTAGTATAGTAGTACAGATCCTCCATTCAGTGACGAGCATGTAAAGAATTCCCAAAGAACAGATCCTAAATGGTCTGGGCTGGTGTGATTCGATTTCTTTATTAGGAAAATTGAGCACTCTCTGTGAAACCACCAGCACCTATCAGCGACTTTCTTATTAACCAAGGGTTACTGTAACACATAGCCGATCTGGGTATTCCAAGCAAAAGCGTACATCAGTTAGTAATTCCGAAATCACTAGTGAATGTAGCCCGGTAGCTAGTTCATGATGTGCTAAGTGTTGCACACCCTGGTATGGATCGTTCTGTAAAACAAGCCAGATTGAAATACTTTAGGCCATTTCATCAGATACTGTGAGTTAGTTCCTATAGCAGATAAGACTGCCGAGACAGTAACTAAAGCGTTTAAGGAACCCATAATCTGCAGGCATACTACTCCTATGTCCCTAGTAACAGATAATGGAGGTGAATTCTGCAATAAGATTTTTGAAAAGTTGTGTACTTTGTACAAGATCTTTAAGTCAACCATAGTCCTTCATCATCCTGCCAGCAATAATTTGGCTGAAAGAACCAATAGGGAAATGCTCGATGACTTGAGAGCAACTATTAATCTCAATAGTACAACCTGGGATGAAACCATACCTGATGTGCTATAAATTCTCTTTACAGTACCTCAATAGGTGATACTCCACATTATGCACTGTAAGGTGTTTACCGTATAAGTTGTTATAATCCACTCCGAGACCAAAATATAACGCAGATGATTTCGAAGTGACTCGTACCAGCTTAGCTTAAAGTGTCTTCAGAGAAATCCCAGAAAAACTTGATAAATTAACACCAGAATTTACAAGAGTCACTAATACTCTAGCAAAACCAACCAAAATTAAAGTAGCCTCGAGAGTTATGCTGACTAATTTCAATAAAACATCTGCAGTGCCAAAGCTCGACCAAAAGTTTGTTGGTCCCTACTGAGTAGTTGAGAATGTAAATGGTAACAAGTATAATGTTAGAGAAATTATTAGTGGTCAGTATAAAGAATCGCTTTAAGATCAAATGAAGTTAGTATGCGATGCTGTTGATGAAATTCCTGGCACCTAAACCCCCCTACAACATACATGCATATTCACACGCATACTTAATAAATGTTCAGTACATATGTGTATAAATACACACAAACACATACATGGTACGTGGTGAGGTGTCAGAGTGGGCGCCGGTGACGAGTGGAGTTCCACAGGAGTCAGTCCTTGGACCGGTGCTGTTTCTATATTTGTGAACGATATGACGGAAGGAATAGACTCCGAAGTGTCCCTGTTTGCAGATGATGTGAAGTTGATGAGAAGAATTCAATCGGACGAGGACCATGCAGAACTACAAAGGGATCTGGACAGGCTGCAAGCCTGGTCCAGCAATTGGCTCCTGGAGTTCAACACCACCAAGTGCAAAGTCATGAAGATTGGGGAAGGGCAAAGAAGACCGCAGACGGAGTACAGTCTAGGGGGCCAGAGACTACAAACCACAATCAAGGAAAAAGATCTTGGGGTGAGTATAACACCAGGCACATCTCCTGAGGCGCACATCAACCAAATAACTGCTGCAGCATACGGGCGCCTAGCAAACCTAAGAACAGCATTTCGACATCTTAATAAAGAATCGTTCAGGACCCTGTACACTCTGTACGTTAGGGCCATATTGGAGTATGCAGCACCAGTTTGGAACCCACACCTAGCCAAGCACGTAAAGAAGCTAGAGAAAGTGCAAAGGTTTACAACAAGACTAGTCCCGGAGCTAAGGGGTATGTCCTACGAGGAGAGGTTAAGGAAAATCGACCTGACGACACTGGAGGACAGGAGTGATAGGGGGGACATGATAACGACATATAAAATACTGAGAGGAATTGACAAGGTGGACAGAGACAGAATGTTCCAGAGATGGGACACAGCAACAAGGGGACACAGTTGGAAGTTGAAGACTCAGATGAATCACAGGGATGTTAGGAAGTGTTTCTTCAGTCACAGAGTTGTCGGGAAGTGGAATAGCTTGGGAAGCGATGTAGTGGAGGCAGGTTCCATTCATGGCCTTAAGAAGAGGTATGATAAAGCTCATGACGCAGGGAGAGTGACCCAGTAGCGGCCAGTGAAGAGGCGGGGCCAGGAGCTATGAATCGACCCCTGCAACCACAACTAGGTGGGTACATACATACACACACACAGAAGCTGAGTCTCGACCACTGCAACCCCAATTAAGTGAGTACTAATATGCAGCAATTTATGTTTATATATATATATATATATATATATATATATATATATATATATATATATATATATATATATATATATATATATATATACATAAATTGCTGCATAAGAATGTTATGGCCGCCCTGTACTATAATTGTGCATGCGCTGAGGTGAGAGGCCTGGGTACAGCGACACCTCTCTCTCAGAGATCGCACCCATCATAGAGTCAGTTATTCACTAACTTAGCCTAACTCTAAAACATATAAGTTGGTTTTAACTTCAACCATAAATATTCTGATTTGAGCTTTCTTTATCGCTGAAATTTTGAAAAATATTTTTCCTTTGGTTTGCTTTTGTGTCATTGATATATATTGCAACAAAACTCTAAGACTGGCAGGGTGTAAGCCGGACCTGCTTAGTATAAGCCAATAGTCATATACAGTTATGTTGGAGGGGGGTTTTTCATTAGGAAGTGGTTATGTTAGTGTTGTACCTCTAGTATAGGCCAGTACGCGAAGTCTTTTTGTTTTAAATCTATTACTCACCTGCGTAAAGAGGAAGGCTATGAGGCGGCGACACAGGTCTTTGAGGAAGAGTTTGAGGGTGGGTATAGCAGGTGTGTGAGTGCCACGTCTCTGTGCTTGCTGATGACGGTCATACATCAGCCTCGCTAACGCTGTCTGCATGCTGCTGCCTCACCTCACATTCCTGTACGAATGCTTATCGCTAACATCATGATTCGCTGTTCATGACTGTCATACACACGGCCCATATCGGTGGACAGAGGATAGTCTCCAGCACTTTCGCTGAAGTGCCACACTGGTTGAACTGTTATGAGCTACTAAACAGTGTCATGATAGTTATCTAAGTATTTCAGTACGTCAAGCCGAATCATAATTGAATAGCTTCTTACCACTGGTTATCATACTGTTTGCCCTCACCAGTTTCATTTCGAAAAAAATAAGGAATAACCATAGAGGTTATGCAGTGCCTTGGGCAATGTGAAGCAATCACTTTCTATACAAAGAGATAATAGATCCAATTCCTTAGATCAAAAGTCCCTTCCTTGAGGGAACACTTATTAGACATCATCTTAATATTGCCATTGATCTATACAACGATGTTTACCATTTTCATACCTATTTCCTATTTTAACACAAGAGAAAACAAACGAAATCCCAGAAATTAATAATTATATTTGACAGGACGAAAATAAATTATGCAGCATGAAGGTCACTAGTGACAAGGCTCTCTAACAATTATAAAGATTGATGTCAAACAACTCAATGGGATATGATAAACTGCTTTCAAGGATTCTAAAGGAATTTAATGAGGCACTTAGTGAAACATTAGTTAGTCTCCTCAACACATCACTACCCACATTATCGTACCATTTACAAAGAGAGAGATAAGTCCTTATCTTTAAATTATAGATTAATCATGACGCACGAAATCGTAATGACACGATTGCAAACAAACCATACCACGGGTGGGGCTTGAACTCGCGGTTAGAGAGTCGTAAAACTCCAGACCGATGCACTAGCCACTGGCTAGTCGGTCTGGAGTTTTACGACACTCTAACCACGAGTTCAAGCCCCACCCGTGGTATGGTTTATAGATTAATCTGCTTAACTTCAACTGCGGGAAAATTGATGGAATTATTAATTGATGATGCAGTCTGAAGCCACCTTGAAAGACATAATTTAATCAACGAACCTCAGCATGGTTTTACAAAGAAACGTTTTTGCCGTACGAATTCAGTAATCTTTTTCACTAAGGTATTCGAGGAGCTAGATTAAGATAAACAACATGATTTTATGTATAAGGGCTTCAGTAAGGCTTTTAATAAAGTTTCTACTAAATAGACTGATTAAGAAAGTAGAGGTATATTGAGAGGAAATTACTGACCGATAGGCAGAAGAGTTTGCATTAACGAGGATAAATCGAAAAAAGGATATGTTACGAGAGGTGTTCTACAGGGGTCAGTGTTGGGATCCTTGTTGTTCACAATCTATGTAAACGACATAGATGAGGGAATAAATAGCGATATATGTAAGATTGCCGATACCACTAATATAGTCATCAAATAATTTATGATGTGGACACTAGAAGGCTACCAGATGACCTGGACAGGTTAATGTTATCGGAGAAGTGGCAGATGCCTTTCAATGAAGAAAAATGTAAGTTTCTAATCCTAAGAAAATGAAATAACTATTGGACTTATAAACTCAATAAGGTATAACATAATCAGAGTGAATGTGAAAAAATTCTAGTTTTGGTTATCAGAAACTTAAAGCCAAGACAACAGAGCATAAGTGTTTACAATAAAGCGAACAGAATTCTTGGCTTCATATCTAGAAGTATAAATAAAAGTCTGCAGCCTATACTTAATAATAATAATAATATCTTTATTTACTACAAGTACATGTACAAGTTATATAGGCCTAGCTGACATCAATGACAGCGGGAAATGTTGAGCATTTCCCGCAAATAAGGTCCTTGTCCCAGGATGCAACCCACACAAGTCGACTAACTCCTAGGTACCCATTTTACTAATGGGTGAACATAGACAACCTGTGTAAAGAAACACGCCCAACGTTTCTACCCTCATTGGGAATCGAACGCAGACCCTCGCCGTGTGAAGCGAGAGCTGTATCCACCAGGCCACGGGCCACTTTAATTTTATACATCTTTGATTAGACATCATTTAGGTTACGCTGCTCAGGTCTGGTACCCATATTACAGGATGGACAAAATATGTTTGGAACTATACAGAGAAAGAGGATGGGATTGATTCCATATGTAATTACTCTCTTTGCAGAGGTGTAAAATTAAGGGAGTTATAAACAGTGTATTGAAATATTGAAAAGATCTAAAAAAAGACAAGACTCACAGCAATAAACTCAATATGGAGGAATATAAACCACACCACGGGCAGGGATTGAACTCGTGGAGAGTGCGTAGCCCTGGCCTAGAATTTTACAACTCACTAGCCACGAGTTCAATCCCCGCCCATGTTATAGTTTAGAGGAATATAGATTTAGAAAAGACATTGGGAAATAATGGTTTAACAAATATGTTGTAGATGAGTACAACAAACTCAGGGCGGATGAGAAGTGGACCTGCCTGATCTGCAGGCCAGTACATGAGTGTAAGTGCGGATGAGAAGTGGACCTGCCTGACCTGCAGGCCAGTTCATGAGTGTAAGGGCGGATGAGAAGAGGACCTGCCTGACCTGCAGGCCAGTTCATGAGTGTAAGGGCGGATGAGAAGTGGACCTGCCTGACCTGCAGGCCAGTTCATGAGTGTAAGGGCGGATGAGAAGAGGACCTGCCTGACCTGCAGGCCAGTACAACTACTGCACTGTTCCTTCTTATGTTTTTATGTTATTGTATACACTGTGTGAATAGCAAGAGGGAAGTAGTTTGTTCCGAGGGAGTGTTGTCGCAAGACAACACTGGTCGTGTAAACTGTCGCAAGACAACACTTGTCGTGGAAACTGTCGCAAGACAACACTGGTCGTGGAAACTGTCGCAAGACAACACTGGTCGTGGAAACTGTCGCAAGACAACACTGGTCGTGGAAACTGTCGCAAGACAACACTGGTCGTGGAAACTGTCGCAAGACAATACTGGTCGTGGAAACTGTCGCAAGACAACACTGGTCGTGGAAACTGTCGCAAGACAACACTGGTCGTGGCAACTGTCACAAGACAACACTGGTCGTGGCAACTGTCACAAGACAACACTGGTCGTGGTAACTATCACAAGACAACACTGGTCGTGGTAACAAAAGACAAGACTGGTCGTGGTAACTGTCACCTGACTTAACTCAGTGAAGACGTGTCTTGTGTGCTCTCTGTGAATCTGAAGATGTCCTCTCTTGAGCTACTCTACCAGCAGCTGAAGGAAGAACTGAGGGTAGCTAAGCTTGAGATACAGCGACTGACTGAGGAAAACAAGAGGATTCGTAGTAATCCTCCTGTTGTGAATCCTCAAGTCAAGAAAGAAACCTGGACAGTGGCTGGAATGCATGGGACAAAGTTAAGGATCAAGAGGACGGATGGAGAGGTAGAAACAACGAAAACCCAGGAGAATGTTGTGGAAACATCGAACCCATTCTCCGTGCTACCCGATGAATGTGAGTCAACTTCTGGGAGCGTCACGACGAACGACACCAATGAAGGTAAAAACATTGTTGTTGTTGGGGACAGCCAGGTTAGGTACATGGATAGGGCCTTCTGTTTGAAGGATAGGAGTAGGAGACAGAGGGTTTGCTTTCCTGGGGCTGGGATGGAGGATATTGTTAGCCGTCTGGACGACATCATGAGAGGTAATGGGAGCAATCCTATTATTTGTCTCAGTGCTGGAGGCAACGATGTTGGCAGACGTAGGAGTGAGGACCTGACTAGCAGGTTTAGGTCAGCAATAGACATAATTAGGAAGAAAGGTGGGAACCCTGTCATATGTGGTATTTTGCCAAGGAGAGGAGTTGGAAATGAATGGCTGCCCAGGCCAATTGGTGTCAATTGCTGGCTGGACAAATACTGTAAGGAAAATGCAGTAACATTCATTGACAACTGGGACCTCTTCTATGGCAGAAATGACATGTATGCCAGGGTTGAGGTTCACTTATCCAGGTCTGGGGTGGGGGCACTGGCAACTGAAGTGAAGTGAGCTGTTAGGGCTTTAAACTAGAAATAGTTAGTGGTATGGGTTTTGGGGGGGAAATTGTGAAGTCCCAGTGTAGTAATATTATAAGTTCTAGGAGAACTAGTAATAGGCAGAATAAGGTGGATACTGGAAAGCCAGTGGCACTAGATGACAAGGACAGTAATAGGTATAGTGGAAAAACAGAAATGAGCAGGAAGGGTAAAGAGAAAGGAGGGTCTTTAAATGTATATTACACCAATATTCGTAGTGCTAGGAATAAGATGGACGAGTTGAGATTAGTTGCAAGTACGGGTAATATTGATGTTTTTGCAATAACTGATACATGGTTTAATATGAAAAATCGGAACATGCCTGCCGAATGTCACATCCAGGGTTTTAAATTGTTCCAAGTAGACAGAAGTATCGGGAAGGGGGGGGGGTGGCATTCTATGTCCGTGATCATTTAAATTGTTGCATAAAAATGGGCATAAAGTCTGAAATAATACAAACAGAGTCTGTCTGGATAGAATTTTCAGAGGGGTGTGAAAAATTTATTTTAGGCGTGATATATCGTCCTCGAAACTTAGACAGGGAACAAGGGAGACTACTTTGGGAGGAAATTGTTAAGGCCACAAGGCATGATAACGTAGTAATTCTAGGGGACTTTAACTTTAGTCAGATTGATTGGAATTTCTTGACAGGAAATATAGAATCTAACGACTTTTTAAAAGTAGTTCAGGATTGTTTTTTGAAGCAGTTTGTGACAGAACCTACAAGGGGAAATAACCTACTTGACTTGGTTCTGGCAAACAAGGAATCCCTTGTTAATAATTTAGACATTACAGAGGAACTCTGCACAAGCGACCACAAGTCAGTTAATTACCTTTAGCATTGAATGGATGTATGATACTAGGGATAATTCAGTATCAGTCCCAGACTTTTGCTTAACAGATTATAATGGGATTATCAACTGTGGACTGGGGTAACGAAGAGAGCTATCAATATGACAGCTTTCTTAACACTATACAGGCTGCCCAAAGAACATTTATCCCGTATAAAGAAATTAGATCAAGTAGAAATTACCCAAAATGGATGAATAATAGGCTCAAATATCTTTTAGGGGAGAAGAAAGGAATTTATAGGAGCATAAATAGAGGTGAGGGTCATCTTATAAATCAGTATACTGACATTAAGAGGGACATTAAAAAGGGTATAAGAAAAGCTAAATGAGACTATGAAATTAAAGTTGCTAGGGATTCAAAAACTAACCCAAAAAGTTTTTTCCAGGTTTATAGAACAAAAGTTAGGGATAAGATAGGTCTCCTTAAAAATAACTCTGGGCATCTTACTGACAAGGAGAATGATATGTGCTCTATTTTTAATAATTATTTTCTCTCGGTTTTCACACAGGAAGACACTAATAATATCCCAGTAATTATTTTTTATAGTGTCCCTGAAGAAGTTAAATTATGTAATATCACAGTCACTAGCGAAATGGTTATGAAACAACTAGACCGACTGAAACAAAATAAAGCCACGGGTCCTGATGAGCTTTTTGCAAGGGTTCTTAAGGAATGCAAAATGGAACTCTGTGAACCAATATCTAACATTTTTAATTTATCTCTTCAAACAGGTGTAGTGTCTGATATGTGGAAGATGGCTAATGTAATTCCTATTTTTAAAGCAGGGGACAAATCACTACCGTCAAATTACCGCTCAATAAGCCTGACCTCAATTGTAGGCAAATTACTAGAGTCAATTATAGCTGATATTATTAGAAGCCATCTAGACAACCATAATTTGATTAATGATACTCAGCATGGATTCACGAGGGGCCGTTCCTGCCTATCTAATTTATTAACCTTCTTTAGTAAAGCTTTTGAGGCTGTTGATCACGATAAAGAATTCGATATTGTTTATTTAGATTTTAGTAAGGCTTTTGATAGAGTACCGCACCTGAGACTGTTAAAGAAAGTGGCAGCTCATGGCATTGGGGGAAAAGTGCTGTCATGGATCGAGTCATGGCTCACCAATAGGAAGCAGAGAGTGTGCATAAATGGGGTTAAATCCGAGTGGGGATCTGTAACAAGTGGTGTTCCACAGGGATCAGTCTTAGGCCCGTTGTTGTTTATAATATATATCAATGACATTGATGAGGGAATTACTAGTGATATGAGCAAATTCGCCGATGACACGAAGATAGGTAGGAAAATTGATTCTAACGTAGATGTCAGGGAACTTCAGGAGGATTTAGACAAACTCAATTCCTGGTCAGAAAAGTGACAGATGCAGTTCAATGTAGATAAATGCAAGGTTCTGAAGCTCGGGAGTGTCCATAACCCAAGCACTTATAAGTTAAATAACGTAGAACTTAGCCATACAGATTGCAAAAAGGACTTGGGGGTTATGGTAAGCAGCAACCTTAAACCAAGACAGCAATGCCTAAGCGTACGTAATAAGGCAAACAGATTACTGGGATTTATATCAAGAAGTGTAAGCAACAGAAGTCCAGAGGTTATATTACAGCTTTATACATCGTTAGTAAGGCCTCATCTAGATTACGCAGCTCAATTCTGGTCTCCATATTACAGAATGGATATTAATTCGTTAGAAAACATTCAGCGTAGAATGACTAAATTAATGCATAACATTAGAAATCTTCCGTATGAAGAAAGATTGAAGACCCTAAAATTACATTCACTTGTAAGACAAAGAATGAAGGGAGACATGATCGAGGTATATAAGTGGAAGATGGGTATTAATAAGGGGGATATAAATAAGGTCTTGAGAATATCTCACCAAGAGAGAACCCGCAATAATGGATTCAAATTAGATAAGTTTAGATTTAGAAAGGATATAGGAAAGTATTGGTTTGGAAATAGGGTAGTTGATGAGTGGAACAGTCTGCCTAGTAGGGTTATTGAAGAAAGGACCTGGGGTAGTTTCAAATTTAGGTTGGATAAATTCATGAGTGAAAGGGGTTGGATTTGAGTGGGAATTGCACATGAGTAAATAAAATTATCAAAGCTTATTTCTTGTGTATCATTGAAGATTGGGTTGAACAAATATTCTGTTAGTGGGATGGAATGTGAAGGACCTGCCTAGTATTGGCCAACAGGCCTGCTGTAGTGTTCCTCCTTTCTTATGTTCTAAGACAACACTGGTCGTGGTAACTGTCACAAGACAACATTGGTCGTGGTAACTGTTAAAATACAAGACTGGTGGCGGTAACTGTCACAAGACAACACTGGTGGTGGTAACTGTCACAAGACAACACTGGTGGTGGTAACTGTCACAAGACAACATTGGTGGTGGTAACTGTCACAAGACAACACAGGTCGTGGTAACTGTCACAAGACAACACTGGTCGTGGTAACTGTCACAAGACAACAGTGGTGGTGATAACTCTCACAAGACAACACTGCTCGTGGTAATAGCCCCACTTCACAAAGGGGGCAGTAAAGCACTGGCAAAGACCTACAGACCAATAGCGCTAACATTCCATATCATAAAAATCTTAGAAAGGGTTCTAAGAAGCAAGATCGCCACTCATCTAGATCACTGTAATGATAACCACTGCTGGTTTACCAACCATCACTGTAATGATAACCACTGCTGGTTTACCAACCATCACTGTAATGATAACCACTGCTGGTTTACCAACCATCACTGTAATGATAACCACTGCTGGTTTACCAACCATCATTGTAATGATAACCACTGCTGGTTTACCAACCATCACTGTAATGATGACCACTGCTGGTTTACCAACCATCACTGTAATGATAACCACTGATGGTTTACCAACCATCACTGTAATGATAACCACTGATGGTTTACCAACGATCACTGTAATGATAACCACTGATGGTTTACCAACGATCACTGTAATGATAACCACTGCTGGTTTACCAACGATCACTGTAATGATAACCACTGATGGTTTACCAACGATCACTGTAATGATAACCACTGATGGTTTACCAACGATCACTGTAATGATAACCACTGCTGGTTTACCAACGATCACTGTAATGATAACCACTGATGGTTTACCAACGATCACTGTAATGATAACCACTGCTGGTTTACCAACCGTCACTGTAATGATAACCACTGCTGGTTTACCAACCATCAATGTAATGATAACCAGTGATGGTTTAACAACCATCACTGTAATGATAACCACTGCTGGTTTACCAACCATCACTGTAATGATAACCACTGCTGGTTTACCAACCATCACTGTAATGATAACCACTGCTGGTTTACCAACCATCACTGTAATGATAACCAGTGATGGTTTACCAACGATCACTGTAATGATAACCACTGCTGGTTTACCAACCATCACTGTAATGATAACCACTGCTGGTTTACCAACCATCACTGTAATGATAACCACTGCTGGTTTACCAACGATCACTGTAATGATAACCACTGATGGTTTACCAACGATCACTGTAATGATAACCACTGATGGTTTAACAACGATCACTGTAATGATAACCACTGCTGGTTTACCAACGATCACTGTAATGATAACCACTGATGGTTCACAAACGATCACTGTAATGATAACCACTGCTGGTTTACCAACCGTCACTGTAATGATAACCACTGCTGGTTTACCAACCATCACTGTAATGATAACCAGTGATGGTTTAACAACCATCACTGTAATGATAACCACGCTGGTTTACCATCACTGTAACGATAACCACTGCTGGTTTACCAACCATCACTGTAATGATAACCACTGCTGGTTTACCAACCATCACTGTAATGATAACCAGTGATGGTTTACCAACGATCACTGTAATGATAACCACTGCTGGTTTACCAACCATCACTGTAATGATAACCACTGCTGGTTTACCAACCATCACTGTAACGATAACCACTGTTGGTTTACCAACCATCACTGTAATGATAACCAGTGATGGTTTACCAACCATCACTGTAATGATAACCAGTGATGGTTTACCAACGATCACTGTAATGATAACCACTGATGGTTTACCAACCATCGCTGTAATGATAACCACTGCTGGTTTACCAACCATCACTGTAACGATAACCAGTGATGGTTTACCAACCATCACTGTAATGATAACCAGTGATGGTTTACCAACGATCACTGTAATGATAACCAGTGATGGTTTACCAACGATCACTGTAATGATAACCACTGCTGGTTTACCAACCATCACTGTAATGATAACCACTGCTGGTTTACCAACCATCACTGTAATGATAACCAGTGATGGTTTACCAACGATCACTGAAATGATAACCACTGCTGGTTTACCAACCATCACTGTAATGATAACCACTGCTGGTTTACCAACCATCACTGTAATGATAACCAGTGATGGTTTAACAACCATCACTGTAATGATAACCAGTGATGGTTTACCAACGATCACTGTAATGATAACCACTGCTGGTTTACCAACCATCACTGTAATGATAACCACTGCTGGTTTACCAACGATCACTGTAATGGTTACCACTGCTGGTTTACCAACCATCACTGTAATGTTAACCACTGCTGGTTTACCAACCATCACTGTAATGATAACCAGTGATGGTTTACCAACGATCACTGTAATGATTACCACTGCTGGTTTACCAACCATCACTGTAATGATAGCCAGTGATGGTTTAACAACCATCACTGTAATGATAACCAGTGATGGTTTACCAACGAACACTGTAATGTTAACCAATTCTGGTTTACCAACCATCACTGTAATGATAACAACTGCTGGTTTACCAACGATCACTGTAATGATTACCACTGCTGGTTTACCAACGATCACTAATGATAACCACTGCTGGATTACCAACCATCACTGTAATGATAACCACTGCTGGTTTACCAACGATCACTGTAATGTTAACCAATTCTGGTTTACCAACCATCACTGTAATGATAACAACTGCTGGTTTACCAACGATCACTGTAATGATTACCACTGCTGGTTTACCAACGATCACTGTAATGTTAACCAATTCTGGTTTACCAACGATCACTTTAATGATTACCACTGCTGGTTTACCAACCATCACTGTAATGATAACCACTGCTGGTTTACCAACCATCACTGTAATGATAACCACTGCTGGTTTACCAACAATCACTGTAATGATAACCACTGCTGGTTTACCAACCATCACTGTAAAGATAACCACTGCTGGTTTACCAACCATCACTGTAATGATAACCACTGCTGGTTTACCAACAATCACTGTAATGATAACCACTGATGGTTTACCAACGATCAATGTAATGATAACCACTGCTGGTTTACCAAAGATCACTGTAATGATAACCACTGCTGGTTTACCAACCATCACTGTAATGTTAACCAATTCTGGTTTACCAACCATCACTGTAATGATAACCACTGCTGGTTTACAAATGTATAAAACATCAGTTTTATACGAGCGCCATGTCCATTGGTTATGTTTTATAAACCTTTGTAATATGTGCTGCTGCTACTGCGAAGGTACCTGTGCCCACTGCCGCAGTCACCTGCCCACTGCCGCAGTCACCTGCCCACTGCCCGGCCACCTGCCCACTACCCAACTAAGGCTTACTTGGCCCTGCCTCCTCTTCATTCATCTGGCCACACACTTCAGATGACAGAGGATCCTTGAAGCCGTAGGGGCTTTTGTTGCAAGGAACTGCAATTACTCTTTCCACGTAAGATTTATCTGATTACCTCGTCCCCCCATTCGCTTTACCACACCTACGGCTTAGCTTCTTTTTGTATAATAATCATAATAGAGATGCACATCCTAGAGGGGTATCTAACCCTTTTATTAACTCCCGGTCTCCTGTGATCATTGAATGCGATTGCAACAGTGTAAAGTAAGTTTGTATTGAGTTAAACATTTTCGTTGAAGATTTGGGGCGAATCATTAAAGACATTCACAAGTCATCTTATGGAAACTTTCTATTTTTTTTAATAAAAATTTAAAAAACAGGGTATATACAGTGTTAATCAGCAGTCAAGCTAAATTGAAGAGGCATTCTCTTGTAATCCCCAGAGCGATCATTATCCTAAAATACAACACGTTTAATAATAATAATAATAATAATAATAATAATAATAATAATAGTTTATTTAGACATGGTACAATGATACATAGTTAGTAGACATGATACAATGATACATAGGTATAAATGAGGTGTAATGCCAAAAGCCCCTAATATGCTGTGCATTGGTGGGATTCTTAAGATTAAGTAATAGTAGACTACATGGTAAAAAAATATGGTTGATAATCTATAAAAAAAATATAATTGTGTATCTAAGTTGTATAATTTGAATATAAGTTGAACATAATAATTTTAAAAATAGTAACAATGCAATTTTTTTTATATTTTATTTAAAAAAGTACATCAATACATGTCATGACAAAATCGCATATTGAAAAATATACATAAGCTCCCCACCCTACCAGAAAACGAAACACAAATATAATCAATTCCTTCATATTAACCATTTACTAGGTTGTCTTATCTTTACTGGAAAATATCAGAATACAAAATACAAACTGCAGCAAAACTATACACAAAAAAAAACTGCCTTTACCTAACCACACCTCAATACCCATCTCCTGCTACACATGTTACAAAAATTAAACACCACAAAGCCTTAATAAAAAATTAAAATCATATTACATTCCATAAAACACATGAACAATACTGTCTCTGCAAAAAATCTTTCCCAACAG